>PVJX010007814.1:58932-69011 GCA_004027295.1 Dolichotis patagonum | reverse complement strand
AAGTTAAAAACACTTTCAACCCTTATAAATTAAAAAAAAACTTTTAGTATTTACTCTAACACAATTGAAATAATAATGTATCTGAAAAAACAAAAATGCTATGCCCAGTAATTAAATCTCTATAAATGAATTGCCTTACAAACATATATACAATAATAGTCTAATAAGTAAATGTTCATGATCAACATACACATTAAAAATAATAGTCTCCCACAAAACAAGAAATGAAACATATATGAATGAGTTAACATAAGAAGAAAAAGCACTCATTCTTAAATCTCAGAAGACAATATTAAAAAATACCTGTATCCAATTAGACTCAAATAGATTTTGTAAGATATAAAAAAGAATTAAATTTTTTATGTTTGGTTATATTATTTTTAATATAACATAAAAATTCTAATTATCAGTTTTAAACCATAAATACCATATTAAAATGATACATTTGCAATATATAGACTATAAAAGTAATTGATCTGTGTATATGTATAGGAACTGATATGCACATAAAACGCAAAGAATGTTGGAGAAGAAAATTGTAAGTATACAAACAGACAAGTCATATAAGAAACAAAAATGGCTTGTATACTTCACTAGCAATCCAAAAGAAGTAAATTACAACAAAAATGAGCATTATATCAGTGCATACAGTCAAAAATAAATAAATATCTGAAAATACTGCTTACTGTTAAGAATATGGAAAAGCATGCCATGATTTACACAGCAGGAATAAGTATATATTTTGTAACTGCTATTGAGAACAATTTTAAACTATTAAGTAAATTGAAAATAACCAATGTGTGCAAATGTTACACAATGATATCCATTAAAACATCCTTTATAATATAAAAAAAGAAAAGAAACATTTGAAGTGTTCATCAGTAGAGAAGAGTATAAGTTGGAATATTTACATATAGTACTTTTAATTTATATTGTGGAGTACTTTAGATCAGTCAATATGAGTAAATTGCATTAGAGTGATTAAAACAAATACAGAAAAAATGTTGAGCAAAAAAATGATGCAGAAGCATAGGTGTGACATATTTATACAAAACATAAATATGAACAAATCAGAATCTTCTGTTGTGTGTTCATGTACACATGTACGTGTGCTAACAAACAGTGGCATGTGTGAAGCGGAGGACTCAATTATATCTGAAACTTTCATGAAGTATTCAAAAACCATGGTAAAATGTTAATATTTAGTAAACTGGAACTGCGAATACATAATTTCATTGTGCCACTATGTGTGATCTTTTGATTTTAAAAATAATTCAGAGTTTAAGCAAATTATTTTTAAAATGTAGGAAGGCAAAATTTTTGTTAAAAATAAAGGAAAGACTTCTTTGAGTGCCAAGAATTAAACTACAATCATAGTAGTGGTGGTTTCTAGGGGAAAGAATCGCAGATTTTTTTCTGGTACTTTGGTACTCCATATTTTCCTTACTGTTTTATTTTATATCAGAACAAAATTCCTTTGCTTTAAAAACAAACCATCTCCAAGGATTTCCTCTGAATATTTCTTCTAGACCGAACTTGCCATCATAATGTAGGTGATGACGCCAGAGAGGTTTCCAGTTCTTTGAAAAGTAAACATAAATGTATTTTGGATTTCTTTCAGTTCCATAATGAGAACTGCCGTTTCTACACCAACTACTCATATAGATGCTAAGACTGATAATCATCAGAATCAAGGGGACAAAATGAGCTTTTGGCACTGAAATTTATGTCCTTGAGGAATAAAACTTCTCCAAAAGGATGGAATGTTCAAATTCAGTGCACTTTTTTTCCCTACAGATTATTTAGAATGTATAATTCAGGTGATTGGATTTGTTTTTTTTTTTTTGTTTTTTTGGTTTTTTTTGTTTTTTTGGTACCGGGGATCGAACTCATGGCCTCATGCTTGCCAGGCAGGCACTTAAGCCACTGAGCTAAATCCCCGGCCCAGGTGATTGGATTTGTTAAACTCAGGTCAGTGTTTCTGTCTGGTTTTAACTCATAACCTGTTTGGCAGGAGCTACAGTGAAGACTTGTATACGTGTCTCCATGATGCCCTGCTCTTGGGCTGATAGATTCTGATTTCTTAAACAATGGTAAAGGTTTTATATTAAGTAAAACACCAGATTCAACATCTCAAAAGAGAGGATGGATTTCTGAACCACAGAAAACATGACTGCACACTCATATCTACTTTAGCATGGCTGTGTTTATTTGATACAATTTATAACTAAATTAGTTATATTTTAGAAATTCTTTGTAATAGTTATATCAAAAAATTATATTTGATCCTTAAGCATTTAACATACCATGGGACAGTTATTGATTTTTTTTCAAGGTCTTCCTTGAAACTTTTAAGAGGAATTATCACCCTCAGCATCTCTTTCCTGGACTGAGAAAATATGATTTTCTCTTGTACATTGGTCGTAGGCAACAAGCTGGCTGATTGTATATTCTCAGGATTCCTTGGGGTTAATTAAAAATTGGCAGGGTACTGTTATGCAGAGAATTTTAAGTTTGTTTTCCTGGAATAAAGGAGAAACATACCATGAGTTTTCCCAGTTTTACAAAGGGCTTTGCAATACTTTTTAGAAAGACAACTGTGAGACCAGTAGTTTCCAGTACCAAATAGTGTTATGAAACTTTTACTTTTCTAATATCTTAAGGTTTTGTTCTTTTGAAGTATCACTTCCTCTAAAAAGTGCGTGCACGTGTGAGAGCACACACATACACACAGAATCTGAATCAGATATTCTATTGACATGTTTTCAGAGGGGGAAGATTAAGCTAAGCATTTTGAGATTCAAACCGACTGTTGCATGGTTTCTAATCATTGCAAACCTGATGTTTTAAATCATTAAGCCATTCCTTCTAGCTTACCACAGGAATATATTTCCATATACTTTGCTGTGATATATTGAGAGAGATAAGAATTAGAATTCATTTGCCATTTAATTTTTCTCCAAAGTGACTTTAAAATGTCATCTAATAGCCCCACTTCTTCTATTTCTAGAATATTTTCATTGCATCTATCAGAAATCGTTGTGTCAAGGTAATTTACTTGACCAGACTTATGATTTTAGCATCATAGTTACTTTTATTTGCATAAAAAACAGTTCTGCTTCCCACTGTGGGAGAGGGGATGTAAAAGGGATGAAGATGTGTTATGTACATGTACCAGCTCCCCATGGTGAGTGTAATCATTATGCACTGCAAATACGTACTAGTAAAAATTAAAAACGTTAAGAATTAAAACACTCAAATAAAATAAAAATCAGAATTCCATCTGATGCTGACCAACAAAAGAGAAATAGAAGTGATTATGATGAAAAGTTCAAACATCATAAAATCCTGTATGGTAGTATTTCCTTATGGCATCTCTTACTTAACCAAATGTTTTACATGAAGATTTACTTTCACTGATTGAGTTTTCTGCTAACAGGATTCTTCTTTGCTTACCTGTTAATTTCTCTACTCTTAACCTCTGAAACCTCTGGGTTAAAAATAATGTAAAATTCACACACACACACACACACACACAGAGAGAGAGAGAGAGAGAGAAAGAGAGAGAGAGAGACACGGGTGCATGCACATGTTCAAAAATTCCGGGTGAGTCTAGAGAAAACTCTAAACCATGAGATGAAGCAGGGATATGAAACAGTAATCTGGTGAGATCTCAGAGCTACATTTGCTTTAAGCCTCGGCAGATGAGTTGAGTAGAGTTCAGGACAGAAGAGGAAAGGGACACCACATTGCATTCTCTTTGTATCTCAGGAACTTTGCGGACACCTGATACAGAGCAGAGCCTCAGTGAAAAAACGTTAAGATACAAGAGTACACGTAAATAATTAAACGGGTAAATAAAAATGCAAGCAACAAACTGTAAGTAATTTAAAAGCTCTCTCCAAATACCAGTTCTTTCCTTGGTATCAAGGACTTTCCAAACCCTGGATCAAGCCCCAGAGCAGGGGCACAGAAGGAAGGACTAAGTAATAACATGAGCACATTTTATCAGGCACCTGAGGAGATGGGGAGTCATACCTCCACCCTGCCACTCCGCTTAGCGAAAAGCAAAAATGAAACAAAACAAAAAGCAAACTTCAAGCACAATTTCAGCCACAACATAATTCTTATCAAAAATAAAAGTTTAAGAAATGAATTAATTTTACTTACTCTTCATCTTAGTCTTTCAGGTTTCCCAAAATGACGATGGCCCTGTCTTTGGAATCTTACTCCCTTGCACCCCTCATTAAGGCCTATACACAATTCTTGTCTGCAGCAAAAATATTCAGGTAGAAGTCATTGATAGATTATTTTTATTTTTCAAATCACCTATATTCTTAAAAGAAATAGAATCTGCATCCTCATTGTACTATTTTAAGCCAGCCAATTTCTATCAGAATCCCCCAGGTGGGTATTACATGGCTATTTTCAAGGGTAAAGGAGGCATGTGTCACTTCTCAATGTGAGGCAATTGCACATGAAATACATCTGTGGCTTGTTGCTGGAAAGTCACACCTCTGATCCACAGATCGCTTAATTTAACCATTTTTCAACATGTTAATACGTTTCCCTGTTTTAAATTCCTGCTTAGTGGAAAGTTTCCCCATTGAGCATCTGATTTAATTTTGTCTGCTTGGATGCCCTTTAGGTAAAGGACACCATTCAATATCAGAATTAGAGGCATTCTATTCCTTTTTCCCCTGCAGCCAGGGGAAGCAAAAGGAGAAGGCAAAGATGCAGAGACTCAAACAACTCTAGATGCAGCAATTCTCCAGCCGCTGAGCAATGAGGCTTCCTACGCTGCTGGAGCAGACATTCATCTTAATCCATCTGGAAAGAGGGCTGTGTGCAATATTTCACAATCTAAGTACTTTCTGACAAATCTATTAATTATGCACTCAAACAAATTATTTGCTGCCTGTGGAGAATTGCTACTGGATTTTCCTTGTGCTACAATCTATGTTCTTTTTTCTCCTTTTAACTCATTGCCATCATTGGTATGGTCATGTTAGTCCCTGCTTTTAATTGTCCATTCTTTTAAGTTCAGATGTGGTCACTAGCAGTGCGAATCTAAACAAAAGTAAAGTGATATCTAGTAGCCAAAAGGTATTTTCCAACTACTTTCTTACCTTTCGTCTTGTGCTGTCCTTTACCAAAAGGTACAGAAGTTGTCTTTTCTATGTGCTAAACCGAGAGATACGACATTAGTTCCATGGCTTCCTGATACCTCCCAACCAAAAACTTCTTTTCTTCAGTTCTCAGGAAAAGGCCTCCTCACAACTCATGATCTGTAACTATGTGAAACGTGGAGGTAGCTGGAGGGAATTGAAATTTGTTTCCACTAACTCAACGATTGTACTCAAATTTTAGAATATCACTGAAAATGCTAAATTATTTTCTCCTTAAAATAATTTATGTTTTAGCCTCAGGAGTACTATGTACAATTACTGAAAAATATTGAAACCAATTAAAAGGAGATAAAACTAAAAATCAAAGATAACCATACCAACTTTTTGATATGAATGTCCTTCTGTTCTTTTTTATATATATTAAAAATGTGCATGCTATACATCAAGAAAATAATTTCTTTAATTTTGAATTATATGTAATTTTTATATACTTTCCACATTGTTAAGTTTTTATCATTGGTGAATTGGAAACATCTTCCCACCCTGTACAAGACCCTGAACAAAGGCAAAAGAAACAGAACTGTTTTATCTTTGAATAAGTAGTGAAGCACAACGTGATGTACATTACAAGGAATCTGCTGAGAGTTTGCAGAGACAGAAAGAAATCTCACAGCTAAATACATGAGCCGGATCCAATCCCTTACACATTTTCAGGATAAATAACAACTGAACAGTTTTCAAATTATATGACTGGACATCCCCTTTTGTCACAGTTCATCTTAAACTTATCTGGAAATTGGGATAATCATCTATATTAGCTAATTGATTTTATCCAGGGAAAATGAAAAGCAGCAGGTAGTTTTGCAGTTTACATCGAAGTGCTCACTAAACCGTGGCTCCTCCCCTAACTCAGAACCAGCAGCCGGGGTAGGAGCCCTATTTCTTTTAACGTTTACATTTCAAAGGCCTGGCTTCTAGGTCCTTGGAAAAGACTTTTCTAAGCCATAAAGCTTACAAAAGACTCATCTGGTTTTCAAAAAGAACTTATATACATTTCAAAAAGACACAAAAGTACTTACAATTACAAGTTTGCTCAAATAAATGTTCTTTTAAAAAGTAAGATAGAAATGTCTTATTTCCCACGGGAAAAATAAATTAGCTTGTTTTTAATTTGTATGTATTTGTCCTTATGTCATCAAATATATTAACTTTAAAAATCTAATGATAGACTAGCATAAAAATTTTGAAATATTTAAATATTCCCCATAAATGTATCTTGATTTTTCAAATGATCTTATTTAAAATAATTTTGAGTGTACATTATTACCAGTAAAACTTCCAAGCACTTTTACCAAATGAAATATGGCAGTATTCTTTTAGGAACAAAGAGAAAAACATCAAATATTATCCTTAAAAACATATGCATTTGTGCACTCTACTCATAAACACAGCATAATTCTAATAATTTAAAATAATTGTAACAATTATATATATAAGATATATTATACATATTATATATATAATTGTTTTACATGTATGATACAGGGGAAATATAACTGTCATCCTGCTAGATATATGAAATGGCAAGTTCATATTCTCTAAAATTGAAGAATGAATTCTAGGAACAATGAAGGTTAAGAGTAAAAGGAATTTATTGGAAGAAAACTTCTGTCTAAGAGAGACATAAGGGGACCTGGAAAGCCTGTTACCCCCAAATCCCACTTGTGAAAGGTATTTATTGAGCAAAGCCATGCGGTGAGGCAGGTTTAAGGTGGGACAGAACTTTAATAAATCAATAAGATTACAAGTACAGTCACTAAGGTAACACTGATCCAATAGAAAATCACAGGATGGGTGTGAAGTGGAAACAAACCATGGTCAGCCAATGGGATTACAATAAGTATAGTCATTTGGGCAATATTGATTAAATGGGGATCAATTTGGGAAACAAGTCTTGTAGCAGGTGCACATGGGATGGACAAGGACTTTCCTGGAAGGGGTCCTTAAGGAGTGCTGTTCCTCCATCCTAAGGTGATTGGTACCTATTGAGAATATCAAGCACTGCTATTCAACCCTAGAGGAGCTACATGGGTGAGGCCTTCAGTGCACACGCCTCCAGCCACAGCTGTCTTCTGCAGTGACCTCTTGAGAGCCCAGTCCTGTATGACTGCCTATAATATTTCTACCAAATATATGTGTGTGTCTGTGTGTGTGTGTGTGTGTGTGTGTGTGTGTGTATAAAATCAGTTATAGGCATTCGACAACAGAACAAGTGTTTGAGAAAAACTGATGCTTGGATCTCTGTCATCAAATTTAATTTCAATATTGAGATCTTTAGAAGGATGCCTAAATTGGTCAGATGTTCAGTTTATAGAATTATGGAGCATTTATGGCCCATCTCAGGGTTAACAGTGCTGTTCCTTCTGTGAGAGGACAAAGTGTTCCAGATTTGAATAGCCAAGAGTTTCCATAATGGTGCAAGAGAGATCATTTCAAAGTGGCCATTGGGTGGCTTGGAAAAGCAAATGTGCCTCTAAAAATGGAGTAAAAGTCTTTATGTTGCTATATTAGAAGAAAAATGGAGTAAAGAAACTTTATGTTGCTATATTAGAAGTGCCCACATTTCTGTTTAATTTCTCCAAAAACTTTGAAAGTAGCAAGATATTTTTTTCATTTTACACCTAAGGAAATTAATGCACTGTAGGAGGGTGCAAGTAATGCAATAAGCAAGTGGCAGATTCAGGATTGGAATCCATCACTGTCAGATTTCAAAATCTCCCTATTCCCTTCATTACGGTAGATGTCAGATGTAGAGAACAGCCCCGTGCCATTTTCTGCTTTTCATTCTGGAAAGTACCATTGTCGTATTAATCGGACTCATAATTACTAGAGGAAAAGCAGCACTAAAGGAAGTGCAAGGACTTGTAACTGAACAGGTGGATGGCAGCTGATTTTAAAAACAACTCAGAATCTTCAGGATCAAGACTACATGAATAGAGGAAGGAAGGGGAATAAAGGGTACTGGAATGCAAAACGACCAACTTCATTTGCCAAAACTTATTTTTCTCATCTCAGGAAAAAAATAAATAAATTAACATTCTCCCAGCCAGGATCATTTGCTTCGCTGAAAGATTTTATAATATTGTCACAGAATACTTCAGATTGTCTTCCTGGTATTTAACAATAATCAGTTGTTTGTCTTAAATTAACCAAAGAAAAAAAGCGAAGTGCTAAAATTTACCATTAACAATTCATTGCAAAATAGTAGCAACTAGTTTTTAGTTTTAAAAACAATTTTACCTAAATATACAATTATGTAATTTATCAAGTATAGAAGTTAATTGTGGCCATTACAATTCCTTTATCTTCCTCTATTCTAAAGAACACGATGTTTTGTTAACATAGCAATCTTACTTTCAAATTCTTTTCCCACTATCTAAAGATCAATCTTTTAATATTAACAACCTCTCTGCAAAGGATGGAAAAAATTGTGTACTAATACTGACTTTACTCTTAAAAGATTATATAGTTAAACCCATCCTTTTTGATTATAGGACAGAATTTCAATCAAATCATGGTTGAGAACAAAACAGATCAATCACTGAGACAGTAACACCTGTCTTAGCATTCTCTAGGAAAAGTAGCACGCATCCTAGGGATCTGGGTTGAGTGCGTCAGGAATGAGGAGGGTGAAGTAGAAGGAATCATCATGTTAAGAATCTGCCTACGTGAAAAATATGTGCATAAATTTTTATGTGATAAATTTAAGTATAGCACTTATCAGTAATGTATTAGTAAATTTATATGATTTTCTGGAAGAAGATGAAGGAGTTGTACCAAGGATCCATGAACATAAGTATGAGAATAATACAACAGCATGGCCTTTAGGCATCCGTTTTGTCATCCTCAGTTCAGACTGATGGACAGGGCTGCGCATCAAACAGAAGTGAGTCCAGAATGAAGATACAGATGCCACTAAGGACTCAGGGTTGCCTTAGGGCACAAGGACCAGGTAAAAACTGAGTTCAGAGTCAGGTGGGCACTGGATAGGAAGCGAAGAGTGACGGCCTCCTCCTCATCAATACCAAGCAGCAGCAGAGTCTCAGCACCACACTAATGCAAGATGGGCCTTCGCTGGGCCCTGCAAAAGTTGAGAGTAAGATATTAATTGTTCATTAGCAAGAGCAGTTTCATAGTTAATGAAATGAAGAATTGTTAATGGGTTTTAATTTTTACCTACTATCTAGTCAGGGCTGGACCATGAAATTTATATAACACATCGTATTTTCACCTTTATGCCACTGAGTTTTTTAAGACTTTTCTTATGCCTGCAGCCAGCAAAATATTTCAAACTATTGAAAATTTTCCAAAAGAAGACACACATCTCTGTGTTCAGACACCCTCCATCACCCTTGCTAGAGCAAGCAGCACTGTTGAAAAAGCTTAAAACAAATAGATCTCATGTGCGTGCATGTTTAATCTGCAAGTCTAATTAGAAGAGGAGACAGACAGACAGACAGACAGACAAACACAGAGAAAGAAGATGAGCTCCAAAAGAGAGAAAAAACAGGATCAACAGTTAATCAGGTATCTTCGGTATACCAAGTCCTGTACCATATATCTATCAGTGTCACCTGACCCAACTCACTTCTCAGTGCTGGGACAAAAGAAAGCTCTGAAACAGGTCAGGAAGTGGAGTTGCCCTTCTAGTCCCAGAAAGGTCCCTGTGACATCCAGAGAGGTCCCCTTACCTCTTCTCTTTATAAAACACATTAGGAAAACAAATAGCCTAATTCTTACTGTGGCACGAATTTTACTGTCCTATTTTACCATTTCTCTTCTCCAATCTAACTAGATGAAATTCATGCAGATAACCTTTAAGCCAACTGCCTGCTTGCTGACAGGATATACCATCAAGAGGCTTAAGGCCAAAGACTGAAAAATTAGACC
>PVJX010007814.1:0-58832 GCA_004027295.1 Dolichotis patagonum | reverse complement strand
GTCCTTCCTGGAGCATGCGCAGCCGTGTGCAGCACAGGAGACGGTCTGCACGGGAAAGTCAGAGTGCTGGGTTAGCGAAATAACAGATCCCCACTACAATAATGAGAGGTCTCCTGTGCCCTCACCAATGTCTCCCCTTGTCACATTGCAGTGAGTGGTTTCTGCTTACTCACATATTCCTCAGCGGAAGCTGCAGAAGCCGAGGCCCAGCCGGAGAAGGCTGTCTCCCTCCCTATGGCTGTGCGCCAGAACTGCTCCCAGCTTTGATTCATTACACACATCACTTCCATCTCAGCCACCAGAACATGATCTATACGGTAATTTATTTCCCTGTTTTGTACTTGCTGCCGCCCTCTCATGTCCTATATCATTTAAGCGGAGTTCTGCATCAGCCGTCGTGAGCGCTAGGACCCACCCTCAGTCAGAGAGAGGAGAATTCTCCCCTTCAGCCCAGACACACAGACCAGCCCCAACCCTCTGCCAACATCTGTCTTTTTTAGAATGCTGAGTTCTACAAATCAGAGATGCAGAGAGAACATCAGCACGCGAACTGTGTAACTGAAAGCGAGGCGCACAAAAGGCCTTGCACGGAGGTTCTCTGCTATGGGAGTGAAGCTCTGTAGACTGTCCCGAGATAACAGTTTACAAATTTCCTGAACAATGAGGCAGAAGGTGTGATTCTGAAATAGAGATAATTTGTTTAAATCATCCACTTCATTAAGACACGAGGGGGGGGTTAATGTGGCATTCCAAATAAAAACGTGGGCAAGTGCTGTTCTTATAAATTAACAAGATTACATAGTTGGGAACAAATAAAGAGTTTTGCCACCAAAAGCAGTGGCATACAAAATCAGCTTTTCCTGTTAGATCTGAAGCTGAATGCCTGACATGGTTTTAATTGCTCTAAATCTACCTTCAGACAGCACTTTTCAGGGAATCATTGGTGGGACAGACACAGCTTCTCTTCATTGCGCGTACCAGACGCGGCAGACTTGCTAGGAAAACTGAAGCAGACGCGAAGCCGGGAGGAGAGAGCTGTGCAGCCCTGGCTCCCTGCTTCCCTCTCTCCTGCCTCCTGCCTCCTGGCGTAGCGGCCCCACCCACCGCAGGGAGACTCCAAATTCTAAAGGGTAACAGTACAGCGCGCGGCTGAATATCCAAGTTGATAAATGGAAGGTTTATGAGTGCTTGCGTGTGTGTGTGTGTGTGTGTGTGTGTGTGTGCTGTGTCAGGGGTTAAACCCCAGGCCTCACGTATGGGAGGCAAGTGCTCTACCACTAAGCAACACTGCCAGCCCCATCGAGGTCATTTTTAATTTCTGCTTGATATTTGCTTCCGAGAGAGCAGAAAGTGTAGCCGGAAGAGAGAAACAAAGATCACTGAACAAGAACTTTCAAAACAAAGATGGCTAATGTCCAGCGTTAAGTGGTTTGTGTGCCTGTGACCTAAAGCTCTCTATCCCTTTAAACTGAAGATCTGCTTTACACGAAGAAGGTCCTGTTTGAGTGGAAATCATAAGGAAAGTGGGTGTATACTGACTTATGCCAGGCACGACATAAGCAAGTAAGTCTTTTTACTAGGCTGGTCATAGTGGCACCTTAGCTATACATGTGAGAAAGTATATTACTATTTTTGAATAACATTGTTATAACCAACTAAGTGTTACGAATGAATCTAAAATATTTCAGTGTTCTCATATTTTTCTGAATGAGTCTCCAGTTCAAAAATATATAGGTGCTCTTATTACCTATTACAATGAAACCATATCCATCTTTTTGAATTCCAATCCCACTATTAACTAGACTCAATTAATCTCTCTAAATTTGGTTCTCCCCACTTACAAAGCTGTCTGACTTACTCACATGATATACATTCTATGTCCCACATATCTTTAGTTCTTTCCAGAAGCGATGCCTTTGCCTATGACATTCTCTACTTGGGCAATACAATACAATAGCCTTGTTTTCACTAACCCTTAGGTCAAAATTCACAAATTAGCCTTTGCCTTAATTACCCTCATCCTGAGCTCACTCTGAGTGCCATGCTCTTACCACAGTTACCTTCCCATCCACGGGCTGTGTAGACGTCCTACAGCTATGCATGAATATATTATGAGCATGAAAAGAACAGCAAACAGTCTGCTGAGCTGGAGAGGGTATTATAGTACATACTCAGTAAAGTTCTGTTGTGTAAATATGTATTCCTATTTGAGTGAAAACAAATCCTCAATCTGGTTTGAAAATCTGCCCTCTAAACACAAGCTAGATAGAAGAGAGAATGGAGGGAATTACAGATAAACAAGCAAACAAAGAGTCTCACTCACTTGGGGGCTCACACTTACTTTTGGAGGACCTGGGTGGATGTGGATCCATCAGAAAAATAGGTTCACATTTTTATCTTGAGGAAGTGCAAGTTATCCTAGCTGTTTCTCTGACTCAGTGTCCCCAGGTGCTTCTGAGTCTGTAGAGGAAACATGAGTCTCAAGGACTCATGGTGTCAACTGATGAATCAACTGATGACCTCTGAGATGGAGAGGGCAGGTGTTGCAGACCTTGCTGGAATGGATGAGGGCCACATACATTTTGTAGCAGGACCTGCATAGAATATGCAGGAGACAACCCACAGTGTGATGATGCCAGCCACTAGCTAGGAGTTCTGCTGATGTATTTCCTAAAGACCATAAAAGGTTCCCTTGGGAGATTCCTTTCAGGTAAGGAACTTGCCATACTGCAGTGAAACGTTCTCCAGAGATGGGCAGGAAGCCCTCACATTGTCCAGTGGCACAGCAGTGTGGCAGGAAAGCCAGTAACATGTCCAGCTCAAAAATGCAAAATCCAAATAGTGACTCAGTCTACTTTGTTTTCCCCTGACTCTCAGAAAGTCCGCTTACCTGCCCTGGTTTTAATCAACACACCACTTACCACCTGTCGGGGTAGGGGTTTGTTTGCTTATTTCTCCCGTTAGAATACAAGAATAGCTATTTAGTCTATTTTGCAGCTTTAGAGGAGAACTAGGTAATGGTAAATGCTTATAAATACTTGCTTAAAAAAATGTATTGTTGTTAGATAACTAAATTAAATAAAATAAATAAAATAATAAATTAAATAAATTAATTAAATAATTAATTAAATAAAATTAAATAAAACAGTTGGTGACACAATATAGGTACTGTGGTGGATTAAAAACTGGTGGTCAGTTTAACACCAGCTGAACTGGATCAGCGTGGTGCTGAGTGTAGATGGCCACCTGAAGACTGTTGCCAGCATAAAAAGGATAAGTGGAGAGGAAGAGAGAAGCAATGTGAGTTCTTCAAACTAGTGTTGTTGTTTGGAGCTGTTGGTTCTTTTGGAGCTGTTGGGTCTCCTGGAGGAGCTTGTCATGCTGGCTCACCTGATGAGAACTTGGTTGTTATCATCAGAGGAACTCGGAATCTTGTCAATTAGGATAGCTGTGGTGCACTTTGGGGGAGCTCTGGTCCTTACTTTGAGCACTGCTTCCTGGCTCTGGAGGGGAAGATATGTGCCGTTCAGTCTCTAGGAGAAGCTTGTCACACTGGCTTCCTGATAAGAACTCGGCTGTTGTCATCATTGGAGGAGCTTGGGACCTCGCTATCACCGAGGATGGCTGTGATACTTTTCAGGGGAGCCCTGGTCCTTATTTTGAGTGTCACTTCTCGGCTCCACTGCAGGAGCAGCTTCTTCTCAAGGTAGCTGGAATGATTAAATAGCATAGCACGGTGACCCTCAGCCTAGTGGCACAGATCCTTCAGCCCGCTAGCATAGACTTTGGGCCTCCCCAAGGCAGTTTCATGAAATAGACTTGCATGAGTCACTGTCGTGGGCTCTAGGCCTCCAGTTGGACTTGTGGGAGGCACTGTCGTAGACTCTGGGTTTTCAGCTGAACTCAAGCAGGTTACTGCCATGGGAGCCTTAGCTGGATTTTCTAGGTCTTTAGTGTTTGGACGGATTTCTTGTACTTCTTGAATTTGACTGCTTGGGTGACCATTATAAATAATACTATAAATTGTGTGCTCTGTGTGTAATCGTTTTCCTTGCAATCCCTGACTACAACAGGTACATTTATGTTTTGTTTTGTTTTGTTTTGTTTTGTTGAGTATCCCAATTGAAGAGATAGAGGTTGCCTTTCATTTCTCACCCAAGTTAGAAATCATAGCTGCTTCTCCAGGTAGTTGGAATGATTAAATAGCGGAGCATGGTGACTGCTTTTGAAATGTAATTTGGTAAATTCTTTTTTAATCTTTACTCCCAGGCACAGTTGAATTCTTCCCTGCCACCACACTCCTCACATACTTTCTTAATGATAAAATATTTTACTATTTATCTTCAATGATGAACAAAGACTTTGTTTCAGGGATCTGTATTTACAGCCTAAACACATAGCTCTTAGTGCTCAAAAAAGCATGCTTCATGAATTAAATAATGAATTATGCAATAGACATTCTCTTTAAAACACATTTTAATGTTATGAAATAATGATGCCTATTACCCAGATGATGCATATTGTAAATGTGCTAACCTTACTAATATAAATAACTACTCTATAAACTGTCATTATTAGTAACATTCCTCTTATTTAGAATAAGATTGTGAATGTCTTTCCTTCTCACTTCAACTTGTCCTTACTTTCTATGCTTATTAATAAACAATGACACTACGAAATGGCAAACAAGAGTTTGAAAAGACCTCACCTTGCTTTATTTTTGAAATTTGCTATGCATTTGTATGTCATTCATTGTCATATTTTTCTATAGTAAAGTTAATCAGTGCAATCCCACTGGAACATATAGTTCTTCTCCCTTCTTTGTGAATCATTGGCCAGAAAATAGTTGTTCAATGAAACACAAAGAGATTTTATTTATGGTTTGTATGTGATGAGAGGAGGAACATATTTTCCTTTTTTTCTCTCTGTGTTTTAAAACTATATTTTCAATTGTGTAGATGTCAAATTTCTGTTTTCATAGAACGCTAAACATTTAATGTAGGAAATTAAGAGGAGACATGGTTCTGTGACAGGTACCTAAGTCAAAAACATTCTGACCTACCTTTCCACGTCTGGCCACACTCTCCACATGCACTAAGATCTTTATATTCAGAATGTGCATTTAGCACAAGAGCACTCTGTCTTCTCTGTCTTCATACACCTGTGTACTCTGCTTGGAACACTTACTTCCACTTTGGTAGGATTTTCCTAACTCTGCAATCTCAGGAGCAGGCACAGAGGGACGAAAGACTGACAGCACATAAACCCTGCTTAATCTCTAGCGCGGGACTTCACATGGTCACATTTACAATGTGTCAAAACAGCACCGGCGTCCAATGTCTCCTCTTCAGCTCCTTGTGCAAAATTTAT
The DNA here is from genome assembly GCA_004027295.1 of Dolichotis patagonum. Classification (NCBI taxonomy): domain Eukaryota; kingdom Metazoa; phylum Chordata; class Mammalia; order Rodentia; family Caviidae; genus Dolichotis; species Dolichotis patagonum. The sequence goes on along the minus strand of PVJX010007814.1, from coordinate 53,462 downwards.
AAACCTCTTCCCTCCTCTGCCATCACTTTGTTAATGCTGTCACTATCAGCTTTACCAAACATTTAAGAAGAATTAGTTGTCCCTCTTCTTTCTATGAGTAGCTCAGGAAGTTTACCTGCAGAGTAGCCCTGTACAGTAGAACTTTCTGTGCTGATGAAGTGTTTGTCCTGTCACTTACCGTAGGTGGTTGGCTGCTAATCCTTTAGAAAGTGACTGGTGGGCTAAGGAACCAGATCTTTCACTTGGCCTAATTTTGACTAATATTTTCTTTAATTAGTGCTACCGTGTTTCACAGAATAGATTAAAATAACACCCTCGCTCAGCACCAAGCCTGATGCTCTCTTTGTTCTCTCCAGGATAATTTTGGGGTTTTTTTTCATATTAGAGATTTTTGCAAATGTACGTAGATGCTTCTCTCCACATGAAGGAGTGAAGAGAATATAGAAATAAACTGAATGAAAGTTCGTATATGTTTACGTTGATCTTGTGAGTGATGGTCATTGTCGCATGGCTGGAGTGCTCAAAAACAGATTTGCTTGTTTATTTTTTAAATTAGAGAATTATAGGCCAGTTTCTTGAGGTTGCTAATACTGTAGATAACATTCTTCCCACATCTGGCTGGAATATATGCTCAATATTGAGAGAGAGTTAATCAAGAAAAGCAGCATGAGGGAGTTCTTCAAACTTCAGGATGTAATTTTTGTAATAACTTCTCACATTTTCAGAGTAGGAACCCTGCTTTTCACTATTCCTTGTGTTTTATCAGAGCAGAGATCCTCCACTCGCCTCTGCCAGAGAATAAACTCCTTGTTTATTCTATCTAGAGAGAGAGAGGATCTCTGAGTAGAGAAAACAAAAGAAGAAATTTTGGTGTTTTTACTGCTTCTTAAACTGATTTTCAACCATCACCTGTGGTTTAAGCTTTCCGTAAGCCTCCAAGTGTCTTGTGGTATAGAATAGGTAGCTTCTCTGAGCTGCTTTTTGTCAATTTACAAGTCAGGTTTCTGAGGCCTCTCAAATTAGTGACCCCCATTTTCTTCTATTCTGTATAATTTTCATGAGGTAACCTGAGATAAACGTGTTTAATCTATTATTATTAATCAGAAATATATCAGTCTTTCTCTATTTATATGTGATGAGACTTTTCTGTGATGGGGAAAGAAGATAAAGTCTTGTGTTCCTGGCTCGCAGTGCACAGAAAACGATAGACACTAAAATAATTAATGCATAGACTAGTGGAGGCCTACACAGATTGGTGGACACATGTAAAAGGACGTGTACTTGGTGGTCAAATGACCCTTGTGACCCTTCAGTGGCATGATGGAATGAATGATGGGCCATCTTTTGATGTTGTAAGTCTTTGAGTTGTCTTTCTGCTTTATGAAGAATTACATCTACTCTCCAGCGAATGTTTACCTAATTTTAATTACAAAGCTCTGATCCTGTTTGGATCTTGATTATATTGTTCACCCCTTTCAATGCTGCCTAGACTTCTTAGCCTTTATAGCACCCAGGTACTTGCTTCAGGCATCTCGTTATGAACAGCATTACAGAAACTGGCGATCATTGCTTTCTTACCTGGAAATTTGTGAAGCAGTGTTGCTACTGTAGGAGACAGTGCCTTGCAATGCAAATTTCATGGATTTTCTGTGAAGTATTGTAAGGCAACAGTATACTGTTCAGTTATTTCTGCTCTGCATAAGAGTCTTTGATTGCATCTAGCATACAGTACCATAGTGGCAGAATTCATGAATATTTTATTTATAGAGGGATAGGGAAAGTCAGCCTGCATAAATAGCATTTATTTTGTAAAGGTTTAGGATTTAGTCCCCCTTCCATAAATTCTTAAAAAAAAAAAAAACCCTACATTAAACAGCTGCTTTGAAAGTTTCTCTTTCCCTTTAAGTGTTTTCACATTTACAGACTGTACTCCCATGATCTAATAAAATTAAGCTATCAGGAGGAAATCATAGCATCAGAAAGGGCTGGGGAAGCATTGCAAAGCGCTAGACATCTCGCTAGAAGTGCATCTCTGGGGAGCTTGCTCTGAAAGAGGCGGTGGGTGGAACTGCGGAGCTCCGGAGCTCCCTGGACTGTTAAGCAGATGCCTGCCTTCCCACCCTTGTCTTCTTTACATAAGCATTTTCCTTTTACGGCAACCCACAGCGGCACTGGGAAAGAAGCCGGCAGGCACACCGGGCACATCTAAATATTCCAGGGAGCAGATAAAAATAAAGTGTCTATCTTGAATGAATGACCTCCCAACACTGAAAATCTTGAGCTGCTTTATGAAAGTGCTTTCATTTCCAATTTTATTCCCCATCCCCATTTTCTGGTCTGCTTATAAACTTTAACTTTCAGAAGGCAGGGTACGCTTCAGATTAACAGCTAGAACAGCAAAAAGACTAGGCCCCCTTTCTCCATGAATTATTGTATCCTAACTAAAATGTGAAGGAGATCAACCTCCATTGTGCACATTATTGGCAGTTCACCCCTGCGACTGACCATCTCATCCAGAAACGCATATTTTTTTCCTACATAAATTAACCCCCTTGTATTTTTGAGATGTGGAACATGCATACGTTACATAAAATGGCATGTTTAGATAATTCGTTCTCAAACCTTTTATGGACCTATTTTATGCAGGAGGTTTTATTTAAAATGCAGATTTTATGTGTTCTACCCTAGATACACCAAATTTAGAAGATCTGTGATATTTTGAGAAATATTAGAAGTCTAATCCCGAAGACGTAATGAGGGATAGACAAGAAATAAGAAACAATTTAATGTAGTGATGCAAAACATTACAGACTGGAAAAGTAGATAAACCTAGTCACATATACTGTTCCCTCCACTTCAGCATCCCACCTTATTCTTTTCTACCTAGTATTTCTTTTCTAATTATCCAAGGTTTCACTTAATTTCACCTTGAAAATGCCATTGTTTCTGTCTCCTTCGTATGCAGCACCGTATTTAGAAAGAAGGGGGCAGCACACCATTGCTAACCGAGCATTTGGGTCTGCTTAATGGCCAGAGCGTTGAAGCTGGGAAAGGAAATTCATATATAACCAAAGGGCCCCATGTTTCTGCAGAATACATTAAAACAGGTGACATGTTGGATTTAGGGGAACTTTAACATCCTTTTTTTTTTTTTTTTTTTGATCCCAGAATAATACGGATACAAAGCCTAGGGGAGATTTTTATACTTCAGTGGATTCTGCTGTGGATTCGTTTGACTGGATGTTCTTTGGCTTTCCCTGATCACTTATGAGGTGTGCTTTTCTAATGTCTGCAGAATGATAGCAGAAATATTTGATATAGGCTGTCACAAAGAAAATACTGATAACCAGCTATATGAAGAATCATGATTCTTGACAGGTATTTATAAGAAGAAGCACAATATTCTGAGTAATTGAAGAAACTGCCCTCTTTTCTTTCTTCTTTTATGTTTTTCTTTCTTTGTGTCTTGCATCAAGGTCTTAGTGCTAACAGGGTATAAACATAATGATTCAGTTATTTATAATCAGCAGCAATTTGCCCCTGTGTCTAATGCTAGACCAATAATACCTGAATCATAGCATTTTTGTGAAGAAGTAAATGGGATACTACTTGAAAGATACTTGAAATAAATTCTAGAATACAATAAAGTTTAGTAAAGTGTCCCCCTCCAGCAATGCATTCATAGCATGGGAAATGAGTTTGAGTATGATCCCAATAAGAAGTTTAGGACAACACCTAAAAGTTTCATCTCCAAATGGAAATTGCTAAGTGATAATGCAAGACCATATAAAAATAAACAAATGCTGTCTACTAAGTTATTTCACAATATATAAGAATCATATACACTCGATATCTTTTCATTTTAGATATTACTCAGGTGCTTTTACCATCTAGACCGACTGCAAACACTGTTAGCTGAGTATCCATCCAAAAGATACCACTGGAGATATGTTTAAAAAAAAAAGACACATCTTCTTGACCACTTGAAAGTTAAAGAGTAAATCACCCTTTATTTAAAATACATATAACACCAAACTGTCTATTTTCTCCTTTTGTGTAACTACTTTGATCAAAGAAATGTTCCAAAACAATCTAAGGCACCTGTATTTGCTCATTCCTCAAAAACGCCAGCTGTTAGTTATCCACAATAAATGAGATTTCACATTTTGTGACAAGGCTATTAAGGGGAAAGTACAAATGCTCATCTGAAATAGAGAATAATAATAAGTTATCAAAAGACTTTTCTTCTCAAATATGCATCATTATGTTTATTATACTCATTCTCTTTCTGGGAATTTTGTGTTCTAAGGAGGATGCTAACATTAGCAAGAAGATCTATCAGAAAAAAAAAAACTTTTAAGAATTTTCAAATGCAAGGTATCACACTCTGTAATATGCTTATTGGAGTATCTATTCTCCACTACTGTGAATTTCACCAACTTGGGGCATTTCTAGCTCTGTCATCCAGTTAAGTGCAAGAGAAATTGAAGATATTTTCTCAAATCTTTCCTACCTCACAATCAAAATCCAAGTCTCATCAGTTTTATTACCTGTATATTAGTCACACAAATTCACCTTACTCCATCGCCATAGTTACTACCCTATGATAAAAGCCATTTTTTTGCTCTTACCGAGCTTAGTACAATACCAGACAAGTAGTTCATAGCCCTTGTTGGCTCTCCAATAACCCATTATTACTGCAGCTCAAATGACCTTTAGTATTCCCACTTGGATTCTGTAATTCTTACATGTGTCTTGTGTTTCTTAAGGTTAAGATAGAAACCCTCAGTTTGAGCCACACCAAACTGCAAGGTCTGCCCCTCTTTATCTACTTACCTCTTTTGTTCTGTCTGGCTCTATTCTTCCCCTAGATTCCCATTACTGTTTCCAACAAGGATGTATATTTAAATTGTAAGATGTAATGGTTTCTCTTCTACATATCACCTCTAGAATGTGTCTTCATTACTTTACCCATCATTGGGACAAAATATGTGAAACCTAACAAGTTAAAGGGAGCAAGATTTCTTTCAGCTCATAGTTCATAGAGGTTTCAGTGAGTTCCAAGGCAGGGTGGGATACCATAGGGACATGGCAGAGGGGAAAGAGGGATTGCAGGTAGGCATGAGGTGATAAGTGATGAGCCTGTCTTGCTTCCAAACCTTTATATTCTATCCAGGATATAAGCCTCTTAATTGGTGCCACACACACCTCCAGTGGGACTTCCATTATTCACACCTGGAACTGTACTAAACTTATTTACATAGTAAACTAGTTATTACACATCCATGATAGAGCAGCCTCCCAAACTCCCTATGTATGAGTGCATAAGACTCTGAGGGGACGTTTAGACACAAGTCATAACATATGGTTAAAGTGTATATTTTGAATGAGCATTAAAAATAATAAACTTTGTTCACCAGATGAAAACTAAGGTTTGGTCATTCATAAATACTGAGAAATACTCTGAATCAAAAAGTCATTTATTCTTTTTATTCTGTTAACCTGAATATGCTCTATTTGAATGAAACTGTACAATAAAAAGTATAATACATATTACAGCCTATATTTACCTAAACTTGTATGATCAAATGGATCTAGAGTAAGTAAATATATCCTTTTAAAATACGTTTCTTTACAAAGTGATAAAAATGTGGGTTTTTTCTCCATATATTGTATTAATGAAGTAAGGTGAGCTGCCTCATTTCTTTTAGTCATTTTTTCCTCTGTAAAATGGAACTAATAATACCATAACAGGTTTGTTGTGGGAATTCAATAAGATTGTGTATATAAAAACATGATATAGCTTAAAATGAATAGCGTGTAGTTTTGTTCCCATTTCTGGTCCCCCTCACCCCAAATTTCTTTACTAATATGACTTTGAAAAGAGAAAAGTACACTTTAACTAATTCTCAGAAACAAGAACATTTTTCTGCTGGAAAGGATGCAAAGATCATTGAGTTCAATATCTTCATTTTACAGATGAGAAATCTGAAGTCCCAAGTGGTGTACCGGGTCACAAAGCTAGTTAGTGAGATCTTCGCAATAAAACATCTCCTGAATCTCACTTTAAGCCTTTTGCATTATATCACCCTACGTTAGGTAAATCTCTCTGTCTCTCTCTTTCTGAATCTCTGTCTCTCTCCTTTTCTTTCCCTCTGTGTGTCTCTGTGTGTGTTTGTATGTTTCAATTTAAAACTAAACTCTCCAAACTTAGATATAAATATAAGCCAGGTTCATTTCATCATTTTTAGAAAGGCAGTCATGTCTACTAATAGATCACATTAAAGAAGTTCAGGTTTGAAAAAAGAAAAGCTGAGCTTGATTCCTGAATTTGCTATTTATTAGCTGCATAACCTTGGGCAAATCACTTAATTTCTTTGAGCTTCAGTAACTTCATTTGTTAAATGGAAAATGTAACACCTATCTCAAATGGTTACCGTGAGGATTATATATGAGATAACTAGGAATGAAAATAGTGAAATTAGAGTAGTGATGAGCAGAATGTTAGCTTCATTTCCTTCTCCCAGAATTGAGCTCCAAAATATCCATAACACCATGCTTTGGAAGGTTTCATATTACATCACCAAGTCAAGGTGTAAGGAGTGATAATGGGGCTTGTGCCATCATGATCACTAATAGAATTCAGAATATCAGTTTAAGTTTGTTTTCAAAGTTAGAGAGAAATTCAGACACTTTAAAGTGTCTTTGAAATGAACTAGCTTTCTTCTCCTATTTCAGTTGAAAAATCACATATGAATTCTTCTTTTCTGATAACAAGAGAAAAGAGATCAGCAGGAAAATTTTACCTATGATTGATGCTTCCAGTCAGCTTAAAAGAGCAAGTATCTCAGATGTAAAAATTCTGACACATCACTTTCTGACAAAACTATATGAAACAGTCACACGTTTAATCCATTAACTCAACTCTGCAAAATGACCAAATTAAGTCTTTGATATTAATATCCTTCAAGCAGTTCTTTTCTAACTGCAATTTCTTCACACAGGTCTTTCCTCCCTCCTGACACACTTACTGCGGTGGGATCTTATTTCACTCTGGTTCTGAGACTGACAGAATAAAGAAACCCTGTACAAGTTTACTTCTTGGATATCAGATTAAGGGGCAAAATTATGCAATCCCAGGAAGCAGAGTTGGGATAAAGGATTTGAGAGATGGAATTGCTTGACTCCGAGATCCCCAGTGAGTCTCCAATATTTTAACCTGTATCTTGATATTTTTCTTTTTCTTAGTTTCTCAGAATATTTCCTTTTTGTTAATATAGGAAGACAAATTATGTCAAGAAGAAAAATATATAATTATCAATACCCATCTTATGGCTAAGAGAACCCGATGCAAAGTGCTAGAGTCAACTCATCAGGACCTCACAATCTGTTAGCAGCCCTGTGGCAAAGAATTCTGTCTCCCAGTTCAGAACTCTCCTTTTTGTAGCTGTGTAAGAATAAATGTAGCTAAGGTGGAGAGCAAGAGAAAATTATTGAAAATCAAGTGTTCTGGAAGCAGAGATCAGACCATCTTCTCTGGATATTGAAATGTTCAAGACTTGTAACAAGAGTATGTCGGAGAGTAGGACAGTAAGCCAACTGCTAAAATCCTCAAAGAATGAACTGAAATGATCAAAAGACCTATGGATGATAGGAATGGTCAGATTACACTCTTCTCACAGGTGAAGGAAAAGGGAATGGGAGGGTGAAGGGCTAAGGATTTAGCTCAGTGGCATAAGTGCCTGGCAGGTGCAAGGTCCTGAGTTCAATCTCCCGTACCAGGAAATAAAAAGGTACAGACAAGAATGAATACATGGCTAGTTTCTCCGATGAGCATCAAATACTAAAAGACAATCCAGTGTGTATTTTTCAAAAAGCATGCAAATTATTTATAGTTCAGGGTCTTAAACTGCACCTAGACTGCAGATACAGGATATAGAAGGCAAGTAAATCACTCTATCTATCATCTATCTTCTACCTATCTATCATCTATTTATTTAATTGACTGATTACCTCAATTAGATAAATCACTGCTTCCCCAGGAGGGAGAATGAATGAATAGGTGTAACAGAGTCTGGGAGAGTACAAGTAGACCTCTTTATATACAAACCTGAGAACTGGGAAGACAGTACAATAATTACTTTTTTAAAAAAAGATACACCATCATTACTTACTCGGCCTGTTGAGTTTTGGGATGTATATTACTCAAAATGTCAACTGAAAGGATAAATCTGCTTGGCATGATACAAGAGAATAATTGATATTTTTGACTCTAAAGTAGAAAGAGGATAGAGGCTTGCCAACAGATTGGGCAGGAAGATAGTGAAATTCCATAGCATATGGGGACCAAAAGACTTAAGAACAGTACAGAGATGACTGCTGTGTATTGTTGAAGTCTATTTCACTTACAAATATTTGTTATGAGTTAGGTCATGTAGCTCTTTGTGTTTGAATACATATCAAAGCAAACATGGAATTTTACACCAAAGTTGATGAAATGAAGGTTGGTGTCTGTACAAATAGAAAAATCAAAAAGAAAAAGTTTGAGATAGCCATGAAAATATCCTCTTGAGTTTTCAGAAATTTTGAAAAAGACTTTGGACTTTGTGGGTCATGGGGAGCACTGGAAGGAGATTAACATAATTTCATCTAGATCTTGAAACAAGAGTAAAAATCCACATCACTTGTGAGAATGCAAGCCAAAGATAATATTGACCAGGAGATGAAGCAGAAGACAGTATCTTTTAGACTCTGTATCAATAATTATATGTAGTATTTTAAACATATCTTAGAGTGTTATATGTAGTCAAAGTACATAAATGAATCACTTTGAATTGCTTGTTAAAAATCATTCAAATTAGCTTAAATATATTGACTATTAAACATTGGGAATAAAATAATAATCTCTGCCCTAACAGAGAACCTTTCAAATTACATGGTGCTTAAATTCCTATTTCCAATTGTTAGCCTGGGGTAGGGCAAGCATGATAAAGGTCAGGAAAATTGAGCTCATAATTATGTGATTTTATTTTTGGGCTTCAGCTTCTATATTTTCAGTATAAAATGGCTAAACACATGGTATTTAGTATCCCTTATCACTCTAATACTACATAATGTGTGCTTTATTTCTTGAGAGTTTGTAAATCGGAAGTCCATGTGAATCAGAAGTCCATTTTTGATATTTAATTGCAATAAGTGGACACAATGACTGTAAAGCCACCAAAACAACTTTGATCTAATAAAAACAAACACTGAACAAAATGAAACATAGAATCCAAACTTACTTGTTCAAACAATATATTTTTAACTCCTGAAACAACCCCTTTGCTAAATTAAGAACTTCAAAAAGGAAGTTTGCAGTATTGTTTAAGTACTACTCTGTGCCAGTGCCTATCATAGCTATTTTGTGTGTGTTTCTTTATTTAATTCCTTTCTTTATTTAATTCCTACTTTATTCCAAGAGACAGATGATTACATACCTCAGTGTATGGATATAGAGAAACAACAAGCAACCTGTATAACATTTCAGAGCTGGAGATGAGTCTTCAATCCCATTTTCTGTCTCCAATAACCCTGCTACTTTCACTACATCAATGTGCTTGCCACACAAAAATGTTACATTTTCTCTAATGTGTTTTGCACATCTTTTCTGTCTCGACTTCTTCCAAAGATGAAGAAAGACAGAATTGCAAAAGATATACTACTAAACAAGTGAATATTTGGTTTATTTCAGTATGAATTGAAAAAAAAGATTTAAATTCCTAAAAAAAATAATTCACAATAACTCTTCATAAGGTCATAATGAGCATAACCTTTCAATCTTGAAAAAATGAGCTAGGAGGTGTTGGTGCATTTGTAAAACAACCTAAGGAACTCTTTTCTCACTTGCAGGGTTTCATTTTTTGTGCCTTTGTGGTCCTAAAGATTGGACACTAGTCTCAATGATGTTAGGCACAGCCCATCTAGAATTTTAGTGGCTTAATGCTGAGTATAACCAACATAAAAAGCTATTTAGATCACACTTCTCTACTACGCCCATTTCATCCTCCTAGCCTAGTAAGGCTGAGATACAATAAAGGGTTTCTCTTCGATTTGGAATTTTGAGAAAATGAGTTGGCAAGGAGTGTGTCCGAATATTTCACAGGTTAAAGAGGCCTAACTATGAAAATCTATTTGTCTCTCTCATTGAGAATCTTCTGCTTTCATAGCACATTCTCTATATTTTGTCATTATGATCAAATATTGGTTAAGGAATATTAAATGAAATGTAATCAAGAAACTTTCACCGCTTTGAATTGTGAAGATGAAAGCAAGGTTCAGGCAAAAACAGTTCCAAGTAGAATGATAAGGAGAGGAAAAACAAGGCAAAAAAAAGAGGGAAGAAAACTTATATGAGTGTGTTTGAAGGAAGAGGCTTAGAAAAGGAAAGGAACATTTCTATTAAGAAAAATATACTTGGCTAAGGGTTTACCTTAGTGGCTTAAGTGCCTTCCTAGCAAGAGCGAGGTCATGAGTTTGACTTCTAGTACAAAAGAGAAAAATATACTTGATGTCTTGGAATAATAATTGTAGGAGTCTCCATTAAATGTCAATACTTAGGTGCAATTTCAAAACATGTAATTTGTTTATGCTGCACATAGTATGTCATCATTTTTCTATTGCTTCATTAAGTTTAGAGTAGTTGAGAGCAACGACGTGCTTTGGAGTCATTCCAAAAGGTAGCGTTGATAGTAACAAGAAGTATTTTTATGTCAAAACTTTACCACAATTTTTTCAAATTTATAAAAATTTTCAGGTATGCATATATGAACCAAAAAAGCTTGCACTATATGAATGTCCTCTCCACCATGTTCAGTGAATGAAAATATTTTGCTGTATTTGTTTTTGGTGTAAGTAAATGATTATAAATACATCCAATTCATTATCCTTCCAAACTAACCGAACTTGCCAGGAAACACTCTCTGGAAGTTGATGTGTAACATTCCTTGGACACTGACCATCCTTTTAACCCTTCCCACACTACAGCATTGAACTGTGTACATATACAGATTCTAAGATAATAAAGGTAGACATAAGTGACATGTGCATGCTTCTTTCAAACTTTTCCGTATCTTAATTTGCTCCATCTTAACACTATGCTTTCATGGTCTTTACCTCCAGTACAGCCATTTAGTATGTTCTAATACTTATTCCATTTAACCCAGATTGAACATTCAATGATAAGAACAATTATATCAAATCTTGTACTATCCTTTTTATGTGTATAGTTATTCATACTGTTAGTCAATGAGTTCAGGGACTTACACGTCTCTTTAGGTATCTATACCTTGCACAACTCTGATCTATCATCTGTTTGTAGATCTTCAGATACTTACTTTAGAGAACATTCTTTTTCTTTTGATTTTAAGCTCTTTGTATCCTGGCAGTACATCACAGTGCCTGATGCATTGTGTGAACTCAGTAGACAAGTGCTGGGAGAATTAATGAATGCAGTGCTTTGCATAAATAAATGAATTAATTAATTCAGCAAAAATCCATAACTAATGCTTACAGAGACAGAACCAAACTCAGGACTTTTCAAACCAACTTCACAGGAGTTTCCACTGCAAAATATCTGTGAAAATGGATTGCAGACATATAAATATATTGTTCATACTGTTGTTGTGATGTAAACAAAAAAATGCTTTCCAGATTAAGGTGTTTGATTTATTTTTAATAACCCTCACCTTTCATTCTATATTTCATACAATCTCAGGTCACAGAAAAACACATAGCTGAAATTCTCCATCAGTTATCATCAGATGGTTTCTGTACTTTTTTTTAAGACTTTGGTTTTAGGAGCGAAGCAAATGGATCATGGAGAATGGATGCAGTAGATCATTACACAAGCGATCAGTCAGCATCTTTGCCTATGCATTAAGGTTACTGAATGAATAGTGCAGATTTATAATAGCTGAGTTTCATGCTAGCGTAAAACTCTAACCTAGCCTGAGTTATCATGAGACATTAGGAAGAAAGTATGATGACAATATATCCATCCGATTGCTACGTAAACGGAAACACTGACAGTAAGTTGGCTGAGCACTTTGATAATCTAATTCATAACATCTCCAAAAAGCCATACAGTGAGTTAGGGGAAAAAATGCCAGATAAAGATATATACAAAATTAAAGATACGTACGTATCATACATATTTCAGACTTTAGACTTACACTGTGTATTAGGCTTACTTAGAATTTTCTAATAAAAGATAAAATGTTCTGATATTTTTCACTTGTTGCCAAGACAACCTCAGACAAATTCACTAATATTACTGTTTGAAAATGTACCTTCCTCACATTTTTCTAAGGAAATATTTGATGTAGTGAATTTATATTGACTTTCACCATAGACAAATAGGCTTGTACATACTATGACATAGCTAGCTGTTACCTTGAGCTAGTATGTAACTTCTCCAAGGTTCCTTTTTCTCTGTATATAAATTTGGCTCAATTATGCTGCAGTGGAGACAAAACAATATGTTAATTCAAACCAGTGTCATTTCTATACTGAGAAGGCTAGTTTACTTTTCTCAGCTTCCTTTGCAGTTGTGTGGAAGAATGCGACTGAGTTGACAATGAGATGTTGGTGAAAGGTAGGTAAACCACACAGCCGCATGGCCATGATGCCTAGAACCTTCTCTGTGTAGTAATTATTTCTTTCTCATGCTCCCTTTGCCAGCTAAACAGTCATCTAGTAGTGAACCTGGAGATCCAAGAAGGTAGTGGAGCCATAAGACAGAAAATGGTCGAATTCTACTTAATCATAATGAAAACAGTTTATTTACTCTGGTCTCACTACCCAATTAAAAAAAATACACAATTCAAATAGTTATTCAAGCATAAAACATGTTATGACTATCAAGGCTTTATGCAGAGTAGTATAGTGTCTGGAATTAGTAGACACTGGGCTGGTTCTTTTCCTCTGTGTAGCATGGAGATTCAAAGATATCCAACCTTTACATTTCAATCTCCACATTCTTCATCTTCTTCACTCTTTTTAAGTCATGCATAAGACAATGGCTATGTTATATGAATAATAACTTATTTTATGAAAATAATGGATTTCATTTATTAAGATTTTTTTATTTGAAATGATTTCTTTTAACTTTTCTTTCAACTCTTTTTGATGCAGTTTCAGGTACTGATGCAATTCAGAATGTCCTTCAAAGGAGTTCCATAAAATGTAAGATCCTAACTTGAATTTTGGGGGGAGTACTTTAGAATCTGACTTAACTTATAGTTTATATAACTATAGTGAAAGACATATGACTACCAAGTAGTCATTGTCTTCTTGTACCTGTAAAAAAAATGAGTGGGGTGGAAAAATTCCAGTTGACAAATTTATTTTTAGTAAAGTATATGCATGAAATCATTCCAAAATAAGTCAGAGTGCTTTGGTCTATTCAAAAATTTTTTTCCTTGAGTGAAACTCAATTTGAACATAAAAACAGTGGTAGAATGTATCCATTGATCTAGCTGAGCAAATTTATGGACCAAAACACACTAAACTTTGTTTTCAATTATCCTGGGTGCATTTCATATCTTGAAATGAGCATTTGAGGAGTTTTACAGAGTCCTATTTTTTTTTTTTTTTTTTTTTTTTTTTTTGGTACTGGGGATTGAACTCACGACCTCAGGCTTGCCAGGCAGGTGCTTAAGCCACTGAGCTAAATCTCCAGCCCCAGAGTCCTATATTTGGTGCCCTATTATCATTAAGTCAGCACTCCTCTTTAGAGAGTTATTTACAAAAGACTTACAGTCATAACCTTTACATGTACACCAGAAATGTTTCTGCAAGTCTAAAATCCAAATATCAATGTCACTTTGTCTTTCGGTCCCACTACCTGTCTCCTCTTAGAGAATGCCTGCTGTGAACTAACCTCATATTGCTTTGCCTCTCTATTTGATTCACCCCTCATGACCACCCTCTGAAGGAAATAGTAGTGTCAATCACTGCGTTGCACACGACAAAAAAATACTTAATGAAGCTTAGGCACTGCGCTCAGCTCTAAAGCCCATGGTCTTTTATGCCCACATGAGATTTTTTTCTAGTGAGTAAATAGGTTATAGCTTTTGATAGCATGTTTCCGGTGCAGACATGAAATTTACCCTTCTTTCCTCTGTCCCCAGTAGGGTATGGGTGCCTGTGCTCCTATTGACTGATGTCTCTTCCTCTCCCTGTCTCCTCTAGGGGCTGTGTGACTGGTATGTCTTGTTACTATTTGTATGTGGCAAGAAATCACCTTCTACAGCTTCATGAAGCGTTGACTTTCAACTCAGAGTAAACTCCAACACCACAGTTAAGGGATTATTTCCTAGCCTCATTCTCATCACTGCTCAGCGACTTATTATTCAAGTCATTTCAGCTTGTCTGTTTCTGCTGAAGTGATAGTCTGATCCCCAAACATGTCTTCTACTAAACACATATTCTTACCCACTGGAGGCAATACTGGAGGCAATCATAATAACACAACACAAAGTGTGGACAACAGCTCAGAAAAATACAAATTCTTTAGTCATCAATTCAACATCACACATTGAATTGGGGCACAAAAATAGTGTTTGGCTTTTTATTTTATTTTAAGAGGATAAAACAATAAAACCAATCAAAACAAACCAGTGTAAGATACAGGACTTCAAAACATTACAAAATAAACAATAGTTATCATAGTGTCTTTTGCTGTCTTCAAAATAGCTGCAGATACCTTTGGACATAGTAAAAATCAAACAGAGTAGAATGGAATAGAAACAATACAAACAAAACAATGAATGCAATAAAGGACTTCAAAACAAGTCAGTAGTAAACCCAAAATTGCTACCATATCTTGCTATCTTTGAAATAGCTGCTCCTGCCATCAGATTTAACATAATCAAACAAAACAAAAGAGAATAAAATCCAAACCATCAAAACAATGAAAATGATATAGGACCTCAAAACAAGACCATAGGAAATCAACAATGGCTGCAACCCTCAGGAGATCCCCCCTAGATGCCACACTGTGTACCGCTATCCTCTGAACCTGTGATCAGACCACTGGCAGACCTGCAAGATCAGTGAAACACCAGAGCACCACCGGCATCGAACTGCATTTCACCTCAATAGCTGTCATCACAGCCTGTGTTTCTGAGGATCAGCTAGTTGTGTGGGGGGAGGGGTTTACTAGTTCTTGTTCACCAGCCACGCACTGGAAGGGGATGGGGTCTGGCTGTCCCCAGTCCTGGCAGCCTGTGCATGGTGCTGGTCCCAGATGGGGCTTGCTTCCTGGTGTGGCCTTGTTCTCTCTCCCTGTAGTCCGAGAATGGTGCTGACTCATGGGGAGAGGCTTGGGTCTGGCTGTCCCCAATCCGGTGTTGGCACGTGCATGGCACTGGTTCCCATAAAAGTCTCAGGTCTATCTTTCTATATGGCTGGGTAGTACTCCATTGCTTACAAACACCAAACTGATGGAGACCATTACAAAGCAGTTCCGAGCAGAATTCAAAATTAATCAATTGGCTTTCTATGTTTACTTGTATACAATTGGCTTTACGCGTTTACTTGTGAGTTTGTCCCAGGCCTAAGTCCCTTGTCTGGAGATGGGCAACAGATTCATAGTAAGTGAACCTCTAAGAAGCACTGGCCCTGGATGAGGCCTATGGTGGCCTGTGAGGCCAGAGATACCTCCAAGGGCAAGACAAGGCCTCAGCTGAAGACATCTTGGCTCTAACCCTAATTAACTAGATAGAGACTGAAGCTGCAACCATCTCACTCCTACTGTCTCAGTCCTGCCATAAATGTCAACCTGGAGATAAGATAGTTCTCCTAAATGAACATAATTTACTACGTGGAGGAGTCTGTGGTTTTTTTGTTTTTTTTTTAATCTTTTTTTGAGACAGTATCTCTCTATGCAGTTCAGGTTGGCCTTGGGCTCACCTTATAGTCCAGGCTGGTCTAGAACTTACAGTGATTCTCCTACCTCAGCCTTCCAAGTGCTGGGATTATAGGAGTGAAGCACCACACCTGGCTCTTGGAGAAGTCTTTGAACTGACTCCCAAGGTCCTGCTCAGGTCTCACGTTTTCCTCAGCATTCCCTCCTTTGTTTAAACACCAAATAAATACAGGGTACCCAGAGAATTTCTTTGTCACCGTCCCCAGAATTCTGCTAGATGGTTTTAATCCTCCTAGAGCCCTAAAATCATATCACTTGTCTCTTTTATTTTAAGCCTTCACCATCCACTCATTTGGAAGATTGCAGGACTGATCAATCCACTGTACCACATATTTTTCATATGTGGTTGATGGGCATTTAAGTTGTTTCTAAAATCTAGCTATTACAAATTGTGCTGTCCTAAACATGGATTCATACATACTGCTCTAGTATGCGGCTTTTAATTCTTCTGGGAAGATACCCAAAAGGGGAATAGCTGGGTCAAATGGGACCCCCAATTCTAGTTCTTTGAGGAATCTCCACACTGATTACCAGAGTGGTTGTACCAGTGTACACTTCCACCAACAGTGGAGAAGAGTTCCTTTTTCCCCACAGCCCCTCTAGCATTTGTTATTGGTTGATTTCTTGATGATAATCATTCTTTCTGGGATGAGGTGGAATCTCAGTGTTGTTTTAATTTGCATCTCCTGGATGAACAGTAATGGTGAATATTTTTTCATGTATTTATTTTCTGTTTGTATTTATTCATTTGAAAAGTGTATATTCATCTTAGATGCCCATTTTTGGATTGGATCTTTAAATTTGAGAGGTCTGACTTTTACTAGTTTTTTATATGTTCTTAATAGCAATCTTTTGTCTAAGGAACAACTGGCAAACACTGTTTCCCACATTGTGGGTTTTCTCTTTTCTCTGTTGGTATTTCCTCTTGCTAAACAAAGCTTTTTAATAGGATGAGACCCCAGTTGCTAATTCTTTGTGATAGTTCCTGTGCAATCAAGGTTTTATTCATAAAGTCTTTGCCTGCATCAACGTCTTCAAGAGTTTTACCTATTATATCTTCCAGCAGATTTAATGCTTCTGTTTTAATATTTAGATTTTTGATCCATTCCAAATGTATTTTAGTGCATGATGAAAGATATGGGTCCAATTTTAGTCTTCACCATATGAAGAGCCAGTTTTTCCAGCACCATTTATTAAAGAGACTATCTTTCTGTCAGTGAATGTGTTTGGCACCTTTGTCAAAGATAAGATGGCTTAATATGTTTGGGATTGTTTATATATGTTCTAATATGTTCCATTAATCTTTAGGTCTTTTTTTTAACCAGTACCATGCTGTTTTTATCACAATGACTTTATAGTATAATTTGAAGTCACGGACTGTGATGCCTCCTGCATTGCTTTTGTTGCCCAGGATTGCCTGTGCTATTCTAGGTCTCTTCCAGTTCCAGATGAATTTTAAGATTGTTTTCTCTAATTTATTCAATAGTTTCATTGTAAGAGTGAAAATTTTAAAATCTGCCTTGACTGCATGAGTCTCATAGGCCTTCAAAGGCCTAACTATGAAGTCCCCTACTGTCCCTAGATATGTTTCTCTGCAGTGGGAAGGGCTTCGCACCTGGATGGTTGCCCTAGTAGTCAGACCTGCATCATTCCATCCAGTCTTCAGCATAACAACATTCACTTCCTTGTATAATAGAAGAATTACTCAAGTAATCCAATTATATCCTCTACAAATCAGAGTCTACTTCATGCTCTATCACTATTTCAGGGTCTAGTTAAGGTTACTTTAAAAATTGTTCATGGAAACTACATAACACAATTTCAGATTGAAAGACTGTGTAACCATCAAAAAGAATGAGATAGATCTACTTGTGTTAATAAGGAAAGATAAATTCTAGAAAGATTGTAAGTTTAAAAATGGAATATCTGATATGCTGCTGCTGCTGTATAAAATAAGATGATATATATACACAGATATATATGTATGCATAAACATTTTCTGAAAGAATAAAAAACAAATGGTTAATATGTTAATTATTGGGCAATGGACAACCTATTATTGGTTAAATGCTGAACAAGTACTTGAAGTATAACCAGTAGAGGGTGTTGATTAAGCAGTGTCCATAGAGTTTAGTGTTCAGAGGAATGGATTAGTTGGAAAAGTTAGACTTTATTTATTTATTTATTTATAAAGTTGGGTTTTTAAAAATATAAAATTTAAAAGTTACATCTCCATGAAAGGTCACTTCAGTTTCCCAAAGGTCTAAGATACTATGGAAGGCCAATATTTTCTTATTGAAAAGGAGGTTTTTATCTGCTCTAATACTAGCTAGACAGCATTTTGTATTAAGAAATCTCAGAAAAGAAAACTCAGTGACACATGTATCATATATAGGTTTATATAGCATTACAATGTATATGTTCAACAAGGTAATTTTACTGCATTATGTAACTTTCAATTATTTCAACAGAGTAACCTGTTAGGAGAGCTTTCATTTCATGATCCATTTAAGCATATAAGACGTTCAACACAGAATAGAAATTTAATTTTCACTAACTAATTAATGTGTGTACATCTTCTAAAATACAGATTTGACTATTTGTAGCACTATTTCAGAATTGGAATGTATGGTGTTGCTGTCATGGGCCTACATTATTCTTTGTTATTCTATTGAATAACATAGACCCATAACAGCAACATCATATATCCAAATAAAACTTGGGAATTTTCTCCCACTGGCGATTTGTTAATGTAAAAGCCATCCATACAGTTGTCTTTTTGGTAAAAATTGATTGGATGCATTTTCTGATTAACAACAAATGCAGTAAAGCAGCACCAAACTTCTTGCATTGAAACACTAATTTATTATTATCATAGATTCCAGGAGTTAGTTATTTGGACAGGAAGTGGCCAGGAAGATTCGTCCCTGTTCCATGATGCTTAGAAGTGGGGTCATGCAGAATAGAAGTCGCAGACTTTTTCCTTAAAGGATCAGATGCTGAATACTTCAGGCTTTGGATATCATATCTAGCTCCTGTTGTCTGTCTTTTTAATACAATGCTTTAAAATATAAAAATTAATTTTAGCTCATAGGTGCACAAAACTGGACAGTACGTAGGTTTGGCCTACATTCTGATCTGGGTCCCTTTTCGCTACTGTCTGTTATTAGGAATGGAGTGACTTACCAGCCAGGCTCAGGGGAGATTATTGACCAAGGCATCTCCATATGGCTCTCAAGTTGGCTTGGGTATTTTAGTTAGGTTCTAAGAGAGTGCACCAAGAAAAACTATCCCAAGACTAAGTAAAAGAGAATAGAAAGAAACTGCAAGGATTCTTTTTTCTTGTCTGGTCTTGGATGTCAAATAGTATTTCTTGCAGAAAATTATACTCTTAACAAGTGACTCTCAAAGGACAACCTAGAGTCAAAGAAAGAAAAATTTCTCTCCTCCTCTTCACAGGGCAGCACCAAGATCACACTGCACACAAATGTGTGGCAGTGGCCATCTTTGGAAATCTGCCAGAACTCGTCCATGACTTACAAGGCAGATGCGGAAACAGAGACATTCACATTTCACCAATTGAAGGCAAAGCCTCAGTACTATCATATAATCAGATCCCTTGTGTGTTTTTATAACAGCTTGCCTGGAAGGTCCTGCATAATGAATTCTATTTCTGTTCCTAAATTTTCCTACTTTACTCTTTTCAGGATAGTATCTATATTTTTTAGAAAAATGTTCAAATTAAGGAGGAACAACTCTCAAGAGAAAAAATTTAAAAAGTAAAATGATGGTAATTTGTGTTCTTCAGCTAAGTGAAGCCATGTGATATTTAAATTAGCATGCCTGATTTATTTTTCTTGACATTATGGTTTCAAGATGCATCCATTTTCCTACAGATGACTGACATTTATCCTGCTTCACGGTAGAGTAGTACTCCATTATGTGTAAACACCACATTTTCTTTATCTATTCATCTGTTGATGGACACATAGGCCACTTCCAAGATTTAACTATTATGATTTATGCTTCTATAAACGTGAGTATGTGCGTATCACTGTGATAGAATCTCTATAACTCTTTCAGGAAGATTCCTTGAAAGAATAGCTGGGCCAAATGGAATTTCTAGCTTTAGGTTTTGAGAAACATCCATGATGATTTCCATAGTTTCCATTCACACCAACAATGTGCAAGGTCACCTTTTCCCCTGCAACCTGGCCACCAGTGTTTGTTATTATCTGATTTCTTAACAGTGTGTTATGTACATGTACTAGCTCCACACAAGGAATGTAAACATTATGTACTACATACATGCACTAATAAAAAATTAAAATAAAAGTAATTTATGTGTTAAGAAAGCAAAAAGATTGGTCTAGAAATGTTATAACTTCCAATTCAAATTGTTATCCCTCTTATGTTTGATTTTTGTTAGCTTCTCTTTTCCACAGACCTCAAAAATGTTTAATATGTTCAAGTCACACAGGGTCTCTTATCAAGCTGATATTCTCTGTATTGTGTACAGCAAGATATAACCTCATTTTTTAAATAATAGGCAGACAGGTATGGTTCAGTCACTCAGTTTTTATAGCAACTTTGTAAAAAATTTGGAACATAAATTAAATTAAATTAAATATTTATGCCAGAACCGCCAAAATGAAGACAAATAGCTATGGCAAACAATTCTCCCAATAACATCCAATCACTGTAATGCAAACTATTGTCAAAAGCGCAAACGTAAGTTAACTTTCAAAAAGTTCTGCTTCGTGATCCATGGAATTAATAACTCACGTCATGAACACTGAAAATTGAGTGCACATTAATATTCTTTGTTATTCCTTTGTGTTCTTGCAAAGATTTTTTTTATGTACATCTTTCTTGCAAAAGGTCCTTTCAGAGTTAAAAATATAATTATATTTCTCATCTAATTAAAATGTCAATCAGTTACTTTGGTATATTAAACATAATGGCTGTTACCCAAGTTTTCTTTCCATTTAGATTCTGATTATTTTGCCATGTCATTCAAAAATCTATGCTTTGCAAATTGTCCAAGATTTTTCCCCCTCATTAGCATAAAACATCTTAGAGTCCTGCTGGTAGCACTTTATCTAGTGCAGGAAATGGTTTGGATAATAAACAGCTGGAAACCAAAATGTTATGTACTGACAGGGGAAAAAAGCAGATTAACAATTATACAAAACAAATATAAACTTCTTTACCACCCCTTACAATTTTATATATTAAGTTTTAGAATAAAAAAAAGTTCCAGAAAAGTTTACTGAAAGATAATCTCTTAGATACCCTTGTTCTGTTTCTCTTCCTCTACCCTTCCCTATGTTTATTAACACTGCTTCCATTTTCTACCTTTGTTTACTGTTTGCTCTCGTCTATTCTCTCTGTGCAATGTAACGATTAGACCAAACAATATGTTAAAACTATTTCCAGGTTTAGTGTTTCTTATTTGCATTAACTTTTTAATATATTTTAGGGACCCTAAGGTAGAACATGCACTGAAAAAAGTGGGAGTGGAGTTCATATCTTCTTTTTTCCCCATTACTTATACCATTCCTTGCTACCATTCTTTTATTTCTGTGTTATTTTTCTTTTACTTCAATTTCCTGTTAAGACATAAATGCAAAGTTTCTGTCACTTTTTAATTTGATTTAAAAGCAACTAAAACATTATATTTCTTAAATTTTTATTTTCCTGAATCACTGATATTGCCACTTGTCTTCAAGTCATTCTCCATTCAGAGGGAAAGAAAAACATATATGAAGGAAGTATTTGTATATTTAAGGTCTTAAATGTGAAAGCTCCTGCGTTTAGCTCTCCGGAAAATGACCCCTTTCCTTTGGAGGAGACTCTGCCCTCTGAAAGAGAAACAGTAATCTACCTGCTGGGTAATTGCTGGGCTATTATACAAATGGAAAATGAGCAGGAAGTTGTCAAGTCCCTAACTGCGAACTGTGGCTAAAATTCTGGTATTTAGATGAAAAAGTACCAAACTGCAATTAAATCAAACAGACTCTGATCCACAGCACTGCCTATGGGCAATTGAACCCCAAGAGTTATCACCCCTAATTTATGGAAAATATGATTGAATGAGGTTTAAGCAAAAGAAATAAAGCACTGGGAGGATGACTATTGTAATAATGTAGAAAACACTCTCATTGCAAGAGCAGCTAAAATAAATTAGGTGGCTACTTTATTCCATTATTTATCTACGACATTTATGATGAAATCTTTTAATCCTGTACTGGATGTAGTGGGTCCAGAAAAATGATAATGTACTATTATACCTGAAGGAAGGAAAGGCGTGTGCTGATTCTTTTCCAAAGTCTGTGATTTGGAACAGTGCCTGTTTGGGAGAACAGCTGTTGGGCAAATGAATGCCAATGGACAGCACTTTTGTCTCAAAATACTTCAAGAGTGGCTGTCCCTTTCTTTGTAATTTCATTTCAGCATTGGCTCACTGAGACACACACACCACACTCACACACACACACTTGAGGTGACATACTGAGCAAGTGTCCTGCCGGGCTGTATTCTGTACAATCTCATTGACCTCAGGAGTGTCTTCTTATATTCCAGTAAAAATATTCAAGATGGGGACACTCAGAGTTTGAACCAATTTGGCCAGTAGACTTAGTTGTATTCCATCATAATTTCCAAAATGGAAGGCAGGCATACTCAGTGTTAAAGAAGTCAGACATACTCTGTTCAAAATAACCCTGCGGCTTAGAGAAAATTCTGAGAATGTACGAAATGTTTTCAATTCTAAACAGTTTTCACATCAAATCCTCCACCCACACTGTGCAAGCTACAAATGTTTACCATTCTTAGTGAGAATCTAGCCCTATACGGCATGTCCAGTAGCTGACAGGTATGAAATTAATCATTGCATTAAATTGTCTTTTTAAAAGTTAATTTCAGTATAAGTGCGTCTTGGGTTCCTATATCCAAATCTTTTATTTATTCACTCATTTCCTGAAAGCTAATATTCAACAAATTCTCTAATCTACTCTATTTTATTCAAAAAACCTATAATTGGATTAAATATTTATCATAGTACTTTTTTGGAAGACAAATGAAATAGTACTTACAAATATGGCCAAGGATTTGAACTTAAGTATTTTACGTCTTTTCTTACTCAAATCTCTTACAACCCTTTAAAATCTTCACAATACTATTGGCTACAGAAGTAAATTACTTTAAGGACTGTTACATAGTACATACTCAAAAATGCATGGAGTATTTTAGTTAATTGTTTATTAATTATCTGGCATTTCAGACACTTCTAGTGTAATCTCATTGAGATTTTATAAGAAGAAATTAAAATAATTTTTTAAAATATGCTGTTTGTCTCTGTAAACAATCTGAGGTCCTCCTGAAACTTCCAACTTCCTAGTACAAAAACCTCAAGACAAGCTACTATTAACTGCTTGTTCTGTGGCGTTATTTGGATTGAATATATATTTACAGTAAGTACTGCATTTTAATATAATTTATTCTGTCAATAACAGCCCATTAATGAGCTACTTAAATAAATCAGTCATTTATTTATTCTGTATTGAGCCTTCAATTTAGAAAAGTAATCAAGATCGACAGGATCCAAAAAGTAATAGATACTTCGGACAAAAAAGTGACGCTCCTGCAAACAGATCCAGCGCTGTCCATCAGTGCTGAGGTGGGGAAAAACAAACGCATGTCTTTTGCTAATCATAAGAATACATAATATAATTGTATCATCTGTTTCCTCTGCACTAAGGTACCTTAAAAATAGATGAAATGCCCATAGCTCAGTGAAAACTTGTTACTTAATAAATGTTGAATAAATTTGTTGAAGAATGAGTGAATGAATGTAAAAGTGCCTTTTTGTGTAAATATATAAAAAGCTTCTACTAATAGATTCCAGGACTGAAAATAGATGCTACTCGACTGTCTCTAAGGTATTCATTAGTACAGTTGTTTATGACAGCAAAAGGAAAAAAAATTATCCTGACTTCACAGATCTGAGAGGATGAATCTCATTCTAGATAATGTAATAAAACCTAGAAATTAAGAATACAGATTTTTTTTGAGTTTGGCAGGCTTGGCTTCTATTTCTGGTTCTGCTGCTTGTGGAATGTTTAAACTTAGGTATACTGCTTAATCTAATGGTGCTCACTTCTTTGCTCATCCAAGAGGGAAAAATAAGCTACTTTATAAGATTATTCTGATCATTAAATAAAACAGTGCGTTAAGGAACTTAAGGTGGCATCTGGCACATACTAAGTGCTCTACAAACTGTTTAAAATAAAACAACAGTAGCAACAACAGAAGCCTAATGCATATGGCAAGTAATCAGGGAAGACCAAATAATAAAATAGCATAATAACTTTAAGATGTTACAAGTTCTTCCCTCAAAGTCTAAAATTATGTATCTTTCCTTGAAGTTAAAATTGAGAAGTTGCATATAAGCTTATAAATTATTATGATTAATATGCATTTTTTAAATAAAATATACTACAGAAGGCCAAAATCTGAAACAGTTTGGTACTGTGTTTATCTATATAAATAAGTCAAAAAACTTTATTTTGGAACTATTAAAAATGAATAAGATTAGTAATACTAAAATCAAGAGTGTCTTATCTATCTAGCTTTTTCATATAAGTACTTAAAGTGACCCAGAAAATGACCAAAGTGTTAAATATAAAATATGATCCTAGATATAGTAGCTGAGCTGTCTGCTCACTTCAATCACTAGTGTTCAGTGTCTTACTGCAGGTCTCCTCTATCACTTTGCCAAGTCATAAGGATCAAGGCTATTCAAAAGCTCGGAGTAACAGCTAAATCTTGGAAATAGTTCAAATGCCCATTAACTGAGTAGATAAAGAAAATGTGTTTTTTTATACAATAGAGTACTACTCCACCATAAATACGGATAAACCTGAGATATTTCTAGCTAAATGAATGCACCTTAAGACTATATTCTTAAGCAAAATAAATCAGACACGTTTAAATAGTACGTTTTTCTCTGGTATGAGAAATTAAAAGTTTAAATAAGGACCAAAATGTATAATAAAAATTATGAAATAGGAAGAAACTGTCCAGAGGGGAAGGGGAACTTCAGGGGAGATGAGGAAAGAAAGGAAAAGAAAAAATGAGAAGAAGGAAACAAAATGAAAACAAAGCTTTTGTAAGGAAGGAAGAGAAGAGGGGTTAAAAGGAAGGTAGTAGGATGGGAAAAAAAGAGAGTCAAGTTTTATTATGTACTGGAATAAATTGCCTATATTGAATGTAGTCATGAATACCTAACATGTACCGATAAATTTAATTAACTAAAACATTTGTGAGAGAGTTAGCATTTCTCTCCAAGTAAGTAGATACTATGTATATGCTATTTAAAATCCCAGGAGAGGAGTGCAGTAACTAGGGTAAGACAACGTAGCCTTCCGCCACTTTGATATAATGGTAATTTGAGTGATGTAAGAACTGACACTGAGGGTTAAGGCAGTACTTGATGTCCACTGGCATTTTGATCACACACCTGTAGCTCCTTTGTGTGTTCACTGTCGGCAGTGCCTTTCCTCACATGATGCCCGAACAGCTGTTTTTTCAAATCAGGCAGACCATAAGTGAAACTTAATGGGAGGAGAGGAGCTCAGTTTAACAGTTTATTAGACTGAATCCACTACTTTAGCAAAAAGAGTTATATCTATATCCTTTAGCAGACATGAGAGATTTTTTTACTAATTGACTTAGTTATTTTCTCTTGTTTCTGAGATAAAAATACACAATGCCCGAAGTTAATGGAGGAGAGGTTTGTTTAGCTCATAGTTTGTAGAGGTTTCAGTCCATAATTGGCTGGCTCCGAGGCAGGGTGGTTTTGCAGTGGAGCACAGTTCATGATGAGCAGAAGACAGCAAAGTCAGCAACCGAGCCTTGTCAGGTTTTTCTGCCCCTTCTATACCCTTTCTAGACTTCGAGGGTTAGGGTGGAACCAAACCAATCAATGAACTGATCCAGCAATCACTGACCCTAAGTCCCAGCACACTTAATTTCAGCAGTGTATTAGGAATCAATCACCCACTCTAAATGCAGCCACTTGAAAAACAAATGAGGCTTTGGGGGGACATCGAGACACAGGCCATAACACGGGCATACTGGATCCCAAAAGAAAAACAACGTATTTTAAACAAACAACTGCATCAAAGAACAAGATATTAATGTTTCGTTATATTTGAGGCATTATTGCCAATCTTGTGATTTTTATACTAAATTAAGGGAAAGGAAGACATTTGTCCTAAATCCTTCTGGCAAGGAAATAACCACAATGAATCAGTAAATTCTAGGGTACACCTCATTTGCTACCAGAGGTCAATGGCTCGAGCTGTAAGTAGACTGCTGTCAAAGGGCTCCCTTGTACTGCCCAAAGGCATGACGAAACAGAAGGGAAAATCATTCCAGAACTCAGTATAAAAATAAAATATCTATTTCTCCAAAATATCCATTTCTATGTTGAATAATGGACAATTAATTAGATTATCAAATAAAATTTTTCACTGGAGCACTAGTAATGCTCACTGGTGAATGCTGTGACCACTTTTAATTTTTGTTTTAATAAAATTTATGTATCATTTCTCATATATTTACTGAATAAAGATCTATAATTAATTATGCTATGGTAAGTCCTGTTATTGGGCTTACCATTGGACAAATATTTGATAACATAACACATAGTAATATTACCTTCATTAGTTTTTAAAGAAATAAACTGGTTTAGATAAATATAAATTGCCAAAGCTAAGGGAAAATGTTACAAAAACATTAAAATATCAATTACATTGGCTCTTGACTTATGTATTTTAAGATCTTTTTAAAGAAATTATTTTATTTTCTGTTATTTCAAACTTAAAAAGCTAGAAGAAAAATAGTGATTGCTGCATTTTTTATTAGAGACTCATCAGGGATGAACCTCACTTTGCAAGGTTCAAAGAATTTCAAGACCAATTGTTTGGAAACATCAATATGAGAAACATCCGCTTTCATGCATTAGTACCTGGTGTAATGAGCAAGGCCAGAAAAGACAGCAGAGGGGTCAGGTGACAAATTGAAAATCCAAAATGTAAAGACGCAGAAATGGGGTACAATGGAATTTTTCTATCTCTATCTATTAAACTTAGAAGATAACAAGACAGCAGTGACGGCTGTGTGAAAAATCATTCAGTGTAACCCAAAGAGTGGAGAGAAAAACTGCTGAGAGACTGGAATGGCAAGAGAAGATGGATGGGGCACAATAACACGGTGTGTCTGCACGGTGAGCTTTTTGGGCACACGACTTATTTATTTTATGACCCTATTAGTAATACAATTGAAAAGCTATGATCTGATTACATCTTTGAGTATTCAGATTACATTTCTTTTATTAGAAGCAATAAACCCAGTTCTTTTTTATCTTTTTTTTTTAATTCAATAAAGAACAGAGTTAAGTGCACAGAAGGGGAAAATAAGAGCATTTCCCTCAAGAGAACCCAGGGCTGCTGTTTGGAGAGTTTCCAGAAGATTAAGCTATAGCATTGGGAATTCATGGTTTCCAGGACTTCAGAGGCTTATTTCACAACTGTGTTTCATCCTTGGGGTTGATGTATATTTTTAAAAAATGTTCTGCTAACTGCATTAGCTCTTAACGGAATGAAGAATCCACGGACAGAAGCCCATAACAAATAACTGGCTGTACTCTTTACAGTTTGCTGAGTTGTAAGCAAAGTTACTCCTTTTCTGTCTAGTTGTAGAACAAGTACTTCATACATGTCAGCAACCTACATAGCTGTTCCCATGGCTCAAAAGTTATGAACTTTATTTCTACTTTTAAAATTATGCTGTGTTTGTTTTATAAAATAAGTGAATGCTAAGGTTACTGAAATAGAAGAAAACACTAGAACAAGGAAATAAATTGCTCAGTCTGAGAACACTTCCAAAACACCTAAGTTACATGTGAGACTGCATCACTAACATTGCTGTGCGCACCACGCTCACATTTTTCAAGCTATTTATCACAATCTTACTGCTATTACTGCTGAAATGTAAGGTACTATTATGGCCAGTCCTGGTCTCCCTGTGATTATGCTGAGGTCAGTAAAGGTAATAATCAACCTATTTAAAAATGACATTTAAGTACCTCATTTTTCTATTTTGAAAAATACAAATACATAGTGGTATCCTGGGAGAACAGAAATGCTAAGATAACTTTGTCACTACTCATGGAATGCCAAGTTAATGCAATAATACAAATTTGAAACTTTCCTTTCACATTAAAATAAACCATAATTACATGTTGGAGAAAAAACACAAAATACATATGAATTTTAAAGTTAAAACACACTTTTAAAAAGTAATTATGATAATATTTCAATTACTAGGCTCCCAAGGTATGCTTTTCACTATTCCGTACCTTCAAAATTACCTTGGGATTAATACCTAAAATACATAGTGAACACAAGAACCTTAACAGCAAAAAGTTTTAAAAATTGACAAGAGAAGTACATTTTTCAAAACAAGTAAAATATCCAGTAAGTATGTGAAAAAATTTCAACACATTTACCAATCAGGGAAATGCAAATTAAGACTACACTGAGTTTCTACCTCACCCCAGACAGATTGAGAACACACACAAAATAAACACATGCTGAAAGGGGATAGTAGTAAAGTGGGAGAAAAAGAATCCTTCTACACCACTGGTGGGTATATAAATTAGCACAGCCAGTATTAAAACCAGTATGGAGATGGCCCAAGAAGCTAAAAGTAGCTGTACTGTTTAATCCAACCTCACCATTCCTTGTACATTCCCCCAAAACGAAGGTCACATCCTATAGGGATGCCTGTACACATTTCCTAAGGCACAGTTAAATAGCTAAGCTATGAAAATAATCTAGATATCCATGAATGAATGAAGAAAATGTGGCACATATCCATAGTAGAGTATCACTCAGCCAAAAAACAAAAAAAAAAAGAGGCCACATCACTTGTGGAAAATGGATGAAAATGGATACTGTCATGTAAAGCAAAATAAACGATAATCGGAAAGTTAAATATATTATAGCAAGCTTAGAGGCTACAATCCCAGCACTCCAGGACGCTGAGGCAGGAGAATCACAGATTGGAGCCCAGGCTGGGAAACTGACCTGGTGAGACTCTATCTCAAAGCGATATTTTAAAAGAGGGACCTAGAGATTCAGGTCAGTCCAAACGCTCTGAGTTCAATCCCCAATACAGGAAAAAAAAAAGGCATGGATTGTTTTTTATATGTGAAAACTAAGAAAAAAAGAATAGAAGAGAGAGAGAGATGACAGGGAAGTAGAAGGAGACTAATGAAAAGGGGAGTAGGGCAGGAAGGGGACAGAGAAGAGTGAAAGGTGAAATCGGAGAATGTTAAGTGCATACACGAATAGGCCAAAGTGCAAGTCACGTTTTGTTGTAACCAATAACCACTAATGAAACATAAACTTTTTTAAAAAATGAAGCACCTTAGGACAAAGGTTGGGAAAACACTAGCCAGGGGTTTCTTAAGGAAACCAGAAGCCAGGCAGTATTGAGCTTGGAGCTTTCTGTTATGTTACAGAGGCCTTACGGCACTAACTGGAGGAATTTCTCCCTGCTTTCTCCCTTAACGCTTGGGTTGCTCACCTGAGAAATTTCAGCTCTACTTGTAATCTGTGTGTGTTCGAGTAAGAACTCAGAGATTCTGGAAGGAGGGAAAGACACACCTACCTCTTTTAGGTTGTTTGAAGTAAAATGAAGACTTCTGGTTTCAAATTAGTGGAGAGGATCTATAAACAGTGCCAGTTATGAAACAGTATTATTGACTAGAGCTATCACTCACCGTGTTATATTCTTTAACTCAATTAGTTTTGCAGTAGCCCTAAATCTAGGTAAAACTGTCTTCATTTTACTAAGCAGAATCAGAACTCTAGCTTGCAAACTGCCATGCAGTGCACTGGTGGACCAGCTCCCAAGTTTCATCTCACCAGGACACATCACTGCTTGAGACAGATGTGGAGAAACCGGTTCTAATGCTACTTTGTTAATGAGAGATCCGAGATTTTCAAGTTTGTTCTAGACAGACAAACAGACAGACAGACAAGGTGGAGGCTTCTTAGCACCATGAATGTAATATTTCTCCACTCACTCTTTCAAAGAAAATAAGATGCAAGGAACAAAGGAAAGTAAGGAACTGGAAAAGGGGGAGAGAATAAATCTCTTCCTTCTTAAATTTTCTCATAGAGTTCCACTTTTTATATAAAATTTTAAATTCCTCAGAACTGAAAGTGTTTAATAAGGGATGGAGTTCTGAGATAGTATTAGTCACATGTCCTTAGTGTGAATGAATTTGTTTCTTTCCACAAAGCAGACTTAAAAGGAGAAAAGAGTTATGAAGTACCCTGCGTACAGAGCTTGGGTTTTCATAGTCCTTACCATGATCCATTATGCCTGCAGCAATAAAAGACAGCACAAGTTATACCTGCAACCAGCAGATTAAGGATGGTCTTAAAATTAGGTTCTTTTGATTGCAAGTAACACAATTGCTCTCGAGCTGAGACATGTAAGTAGAGCTGAATTGTTACAGGAATACAGTGAGTCTAGGAAAATCCTCAGGAAAAATATGAACCTGCCCCTCACGGGGTGTAAGTAACCCAGTGAAGCTCTTTTCTCTGTTCACTTGTTTCTATCTCCTTCTCCTATAGTAAAGCCTGAATTTCAGCATTTCCTTAATTGCATAAATAAAAAAAAGACTGTAGATGGTTCTCTAGTACACATTTCTAGTCTGAATTCAAACACTAGAGTGATTTGGCCACTGGAACCTCCTAGATTCAATTCCTAATCATTGTCCCTCTTGAGTTACTAAGAACTATGAAACTAGGTACATTCATTGGAGAATCAAGCTTCTATCATTATAACCCATGAATGGCAAGAGGAGAAAGGATTTATCACAGAACATGAAATTATTGAGAGCTAGAGACACAACATAACACAATATAAGTGTGATCCATTCTAAAGATGGAAATAGTTTCCAATAAAACCAAGATAATTCATGTGTTTATCAGGTTTTCAGTTTTTTCTTCAGAGGTCCCTTGAGACAAAATTTCATTATTTGGATGGTTAGGCTGAAATACAATTCCCCAAACTATCTATAGAGAATAATTTTAATGTCGTGTTTGGGTTAAATTTATACACACCCATCTTTCTAAAAAGACTTTGGGTCAGCTTACAAAAAAGAAATATGATTTTCTTACTGTGAATATGTCTATTAAATATTGAAATGATGTGACTAAACTCACTGTCAGATCTGGTACTGAACCTAATATTAACACACACAAATCCTTATGCATTCATTGTCTAAGTTAGGAACAGAGTGTATCCAGTGGAGGAAGTTGAGACATTCAGTGCACTGATCCATCTATCAAATAAACAGTTCTATACTTGTACAATCTACATGAAGTAAGGAGAAACCTCCCTCATGTTCTTAAGAATAAGAATTCCTGAAAAATTAAACTCACAAATGCATTCCATCTGAAAAATATTTAGTTTCATGGTTAAAAGTCCATGAAATTCTATTATGAACATAACCAGCGACAGAAGGTCGTTGTTTCTATTTTCTTTCATGCATTAACTCAACAACTATTTCCTGAAATCATCTATTCTGTGCCATGAATCTTGATGTAAATTTTTGCACAGGAAAGGCACAGCCTCTGGTCTCAAAGCTCACAGTTTATTAAACAAGACAGGATGTTCAATGCTCTGATACATAAAGCACAGAGAGAAAAAAAAAAAAAAACAGAGCCATGGCCAGGATGATTCGATGAAGGCTCATTTCAAAGGTGTCTGCATGGTGGAATAACAGAAGCACAGAAGTCAGAAGAGGAATTTCCGACAGAAAAAAGTACATCAAGCTCAACATGCTAGACTGCTCCAGTGAGAGACAAAGATAAGGTGATGAGACGGATGAGTAGTTAAATGTAGCTAGAGCACAGGGTTGGAAAGGAAATAGTGAACAAATGTGGAGGCTGGGTTATGTTGTTGTGTTTTATTTTGTGATTTTGGGAACTGACCCAGGCCCTTCACACTGAGCTATATCCTTAGCTCTTTTTTTTTTAAATTGTAACAGGGTCTGGCTAATTCACAAGGTTGCTGAGGCGGGCTTGGACTTGGAGTGCTGCGGAAGCATCCCAGAGTTCTGAGATGACAGACGTGCACTGCTGTCCCTGACAGTGGCTGCCTTTCCAGTTCTCACTATTAAAAGAAAACATTCATTCCACTGGGAAATGCATAGAAAGCCCCTACTGTGTTTTACTATCTTTCTACTGAAAGATTTTACGAGCAACAGCTTGCTCTACTCTCCCACATTCTCCGCGCTTCTGGAAAACTCAGTCTTAACTTGCACCAGGGTCCCTGATTTCACCTTCGTGGAATCAAATCTCTGAAGGATTCTAACCACCAGGGCCAGCAATGTTCTTCTCAACTTAGCCACACACACTAAATTTTCATCAACATGATTCTTCTTGGAACATTTATTTCTAACTTTCCAAAAACAGAGGGGCTTTGTCATCTTAGCTATGATTGAATGAATACTCAACAATGTTCTGATAGAAGGGTATCTCTCCGATTTCTCCACAGATGAGCGTATACCCTGTTCATCTCAGCAACCAGGTGTCAACTTCCTTTGACATAACCTGCACTGTTCGTTTTATTTTTTAAGGGAAGATTTTCAGGTATATTCCTTGGTCTCACTGGAATATGTAAAAATTCATTCTGGTGTAACAAATATTGATGATATCTCTAATGAGCTAACACTAGGGTCAATGTGTTAAATAGAAATTTACCAAAGAGAAAACAGTAACCAGACTTTTGCTAGGGAAGAAATAAATCAGATGAGCAGGGAATAGATGACAAAAATGAAAAACCTGTGAGATAGATCTGAGGAAAAAATTCAGAGAGTAACAAAGAATACTTTCCTTGAACATATTTATGAACAGTTGCAGCCCTTCAGCATTTTCTGAATGACAAGGAATAAAACTTGCCTGACAGAGGTTTGGAGGGTTATTTGCAAATATCTGGCTCTTATCCTGTAGTACTAGGGCCACTTTAAGGAAAGTCATGTGCTATTACCAGAAACCAGATTCTCTCAAATAATTCAATATAATAAAATCCATGAAAAATATTCTCACTTAAATCTAGGAATGTTAGAATGCACACTGCTAGTGGTTTTACTTTAACTATATATTAATATGCTTATTATATGCCAATATCAGAAATTTTCTAATAGTTCTATATGCTTAAGGGAAAGGTGAGGGAGACACACAATGTACGTGAGTCAGTTCCTAGGCTAGTATTTTATTTGATCCACCTAGCAGCTCAACAAGGTGAAATGTATTAATCCCATTTTGCAACTGGAAATCTAATATTCCAAGTGATTAAATAAATAGCCAAGAAACCCTCTGCTGCTCAGTACAACTGATATTAAATCTATATTTTAAAGCTAAATATATGACCTTTCCACTTTATCACTTGCATTCAAGTTTGTTGGAATTTTGCTAAGAGTAATTATAGAAATATCTTTAAAAATCACAATGATCACAGAGCTTATAGATCTACATAAAGACTGATAATATATGAGTTATAGTATGATTAAACTGTGTACCTGCTTCACAAATTCCATTTGAAATGCAACAGAACTAAGAAAGGAATTTTGACTTTGCAATGCTGATTTAAACAGTACTGTTTTACATGGTTTTCTGTATTCTTGCAAGTTAAAGGTAGAGTATATATAAATAAGTTCTTTCATAACATGATATATCTCTAACAGATACATATTATACTTCAATATAGAAATGTTTGAGATGGGACCTAAATTATTTTTTGAGCTCCAAAGGTCACCAAAATCTATGAAATAATTTTTTTTTGCATATTATGAAGATTGTGTTGTCCTGATCAGCATAGGCATGTCTACTGACAAGCTCTCCTTTCTTGTTACTCTATTGAAATAAACATGAGTACTTTCATCAGAAATTATTCTTTGCATTTTTGTATGTCTCTTGCCTAGATTTTTGATCATTACAGACAAAAATGAAAGATCATTTAAGTTTCAATTCTCTCTCAGCTAATCACATCCTCACACTTCTATACTTGAAATAAAATCAAGATATACTAAAAAAAATTACAAGAATTCCTAAGTCATAAACTGTCCCCAAATGCTATCATCTTTTTCCTCTATAGGGAATTTATCATTGCCATATAAATGATGCAAAAGTTACAAAAGCTTTAGAGATAATTTTTCCAGAGTTCACTTAATCCATTCCTAACCATGAGCATGCATTACAAAAAGCACTTATTCAGACTAAGTGAAATTAAAAATATAGATTACCCCAAGCCAACAATTATGAGTCATCTGTTGGAGAACTGTTTGTATTCAATATTTGCTATGAAGTCAAGAGTTGATAAAAAAAAAGAACTTTAAATAAAAGCTATGCTTAGGAGAAAAATCATCTCTGTTTAATGTTCTTTAGAAAAATAAATCAAATTTATCTCAGTATTCCTTGCAAGCAGCAATTATATGCCCTGGTTAGAAACACAAATTAAGTCTTAGGTTCTCAGGTCTTATTCTACAGAATAAATTACAAAACAACAAATGACAGTGACACTTCAAATAATGTGTTACTGTCATTGTCTTGCTCAGAATGTATGGTTTGGTTTTTTGAAGTGTCCCTTTGTGATAAACGTTTCAGAAAAGAACATTCACCTCTGTGTGATAGAATTAGATTATAAAATAATGCATAAACCAAGCAATTCTACATTTAACACAAGAACTCTCCCAAAGAATGACGTCTAAATTTCAAGTCAGCGTCAATATTAAAAAGCAAACAATTGCTTCTTCTCCATTGCAGCCAAACACACAGACTTGCAAGGCATTTCTAGTACAAGACCTCATTGCCTGGCATGAAAAAATCATTGCCTGATGTAACAGAGATGAACCAAAAGCTCTTTTATTTGTCCAACTGCTTTGGGGTTTGCCGCCCTTGCTGAATGAAGCTGTTAGATGAGGCAAAACACCTGTTGCTCATCGTTGTGGTCTCTGAACTCCAGAACCAAGTCTAATGCTTTTTTTAAAAAATCTAAATGCCCAAATGGATATATACTCTGATAAAAAAAAAAAAAAAAAGCTCTGATGCTACAATCTTGTTATCCTGAGTTCAAACCCCAGAGTCTCGGCCCCTAAACTTGAGTTCACTCTTTTAAAAAGTGAGACTGTCAAAATAACATGTATTCCAAAAAGTTATCATAAGAATCTAATACAATAAGACTTGTGGAACACTTAGTCTAGCATCTGGCACAAAATAGGCATCCAATAAACAGTTACCATTCAATTTAAGTTTGGTTCTTTATATCCAGCTGGTGAGAGGGAATCACAAAACATAAGCTCTCACTATGTGAGCTTACAAGGGGGAAGTTCTTTTCGTATCTTGATACCTCCCTCTTTAAGTAGACTATTCCTCGCTGTCATGTGGTGCTATGTTTTCAATACCTTGGAACTGAAGACAAATCTTTAATTTTTATTGATCTTTTCTATATTCTTTACAATCAACCCCCTACTTTATTATTGAAAACAGAATTCAACTTTTTCCTCAATGCATTTAAAATTAATACATGTAGCAGAAAAGAGTAATCCTTCTCTTGGATTTTTAATCTTTACTTTTAGCATTTTTATGACCTAGGAACAAGGCACCCATTCATGTACAAAATTCATAACCCAAGTACTCCTCTCTCTAAATCATATGAAACTTGTCAAATAATAACTAAAAGTGAATTATATTTATTTCATCAAGGTATAATCTTATTTATGCTATATTATTGATCATTAATAAAAAATAGGACAGAATTGACATCTAATACCATTCATTATACATTATTCATTAGAAAGTCAAAATCATTTGATGTGTCATTTGAAATATGAGGTTAGAGAAACTTTTCAATTTTTTCCATTGTATCAAGCTACTTATTTCTATTCTCAAATGCCAAGGAATCAATGAAAAAAAAATAAAACCACAGTTCCAATAAGTCATGAGAAATTATGAATAAACCTAATTTAAAAACCACAAAAAATACGAGATTTCTTGACCTACAGTAAAAATGATATTTTTAAAATGAGCAGAGTGGTACATGCCTATAATCTCAGCATTTTGGGAGCCTGAGGCCGAGGATTGTGATTTTAAGTCCAGCCTGGGCAGCTTAGTCACTTAGAAAGACATTGTCTCAAAAAAAAAAAAAAAAAGGTGAAAAGCCCTGTGTTCAGGCTCCACGTACACACACACACACACACACACACACACACACACAATGTTTAACAAATGCTAAATAGATAAAAATTGAAACTATAGGCAGCGCATGTATTTTTTTGTGTACTTCATTTTCTAGTTTTGTTTACTACTACCTAGGAGTAGTTGGAGAATAAACTTTAGCTAACAGTTCTACTTATCAATATGAGCAAAAGTGTGTGGTATGTAGGTGCAGAAATTAAATTTTTTAAAACATTAATATTTAATCATTGCACCAGGCACGGTGGCACCACCCGTAATTCAGACAAAAGTCTCTACCTTTATCTCCCCAAAAACTAACATCTTGCTAACATAATTTGTTAGTTATCTTTATCTCGGTAAGTTTCTCATTTGATTTTTTTGTTTGTTTCATGTAATTTTTAAGCTATCTCAGTATATTCTATAAGGAGTCACTCTGTTCCTACCAACTTAGAATTTGATGTCTTCATGGCATGGACAGAGATCTTTAATTTTCTCCCTCTAATACCTACTAAATTTTCCCCCATACTAAAGTAGCCACATATTTTGGGTGGAGATATGGAAGGAAGAAACAGGGTTAACCCATCCCAGTTTCAAGTTAAATCTCAGAATAACCCAATTAAAATAATCGCATTTCCTAGCCATACTGACTGATTGGTTCAGCTAACCCACCCCTTAGGGGATGCCTAAAATCCCCCAGTGTGATACTAATCTTGGCGGAGGAGGGAGTCCTGCTCCTCTCAGAAGGCCCACGCATGTTCTCTCCTAGGAAGTCAGACTCGCGCTGACTTTAACACCAAGCCGGAAGCCACTGTTTGGGCTGACATTCATCCTGTAAAGTCAGAGCTCCAAAGCAGACACATGGTGGGAGGTGACATCAGCAGGCCCCGAATCAAGTCACTGCTGTGAGGGTCTAAATCGTGAGGACCTAAACCATGGAGGCTCTAAATCAGAAAACTTTTAATGCTTCTTTTTTTAATGAATACAGTTTAATTTCCCTTTCATTGACACTAGTACCTCACTTCTGGCAGTTACAGTGCATCACATGTGATGGTGTCTAATTTCCAAGACTAGTTCAGAAAACAAATGGCAGCTTCCTCTCTTCTTCTCTTTCTTCCTTCTTCTCCGTCCCCTACTATTTCTTTCTGTTTTACTCCCTCTGCCTGTCTTCCCTTCCTGCTCCTTCTCTTGTTTCTTCTCTCCTTCCTTTGCACATTCCGAGGGAAGCCCGGTGCTATTCTGTGAGGGTGCTCAGCTCATGCTGCGGAAAGTGCAAACAGCAGGGGGCTGAGGCCTTCTGCGAGCCAGGGAAGAGCTGAAGCTTCTGACAACCTGTGCAGGAGGGTGCGGACTGGGAAGGAGATAAACGCTGCCCTGGCCCACATTTTGACAGCAACCGCATGAGAAACTGACCTAGAACCAACTCAAAAAGCTCTTCCTTAAACACTGACCGGAAGAAACTGTGAAATAATGAACATTTATTTTCAGCTGTTAAGTTTTATCATAATTTGTTATGCAACAAAAGACAACTAAAACACAAACCTGCCTCTGGAAAGTCTAATCTAAGGAGCCAAGAATTTGTCTTTATTGCTTTAATCACTGGATTGGGTCTTAAGTTTTTTTCATTATTAAACAGAGTCCTAAAAGTAACATGGCAATATAAATTTATACCCTGATCCGTTAAATATAATATTTTAGCTTAATTCTAAAAGAGAATTCTTTCACTTCCAAACACTAGAGTAAAAAGAGAAGTAAAAAGAAGTTTTTTAGTAGGAAACATAGAACATTGAAAGAATAGGAAAAATATCTATCATTTTAAAAATTATGTGCGAAAATGACCAAAGAAAAGCTGTTTCTAAGGCAAAGTAGCTGAAGAAGGTAAAGACCAAAAATTACAACTGACTGAGTGATAGACAGCTGGCTCTTACCCTCACCCTCGCTCTCTAAACATGGTATGTTGTTTTCCTGCACTCAACCCATCATTTCCAAGTCCAGCCTCAGGTGTCCTAGCTTCCTGTCATAATCAGATTCACGCAAGAATGTGAATTCCAGTTTATAGTGACTGACACTTAAAGTCCAGGCAAACCAAGGCATGTGACAAATGCCAGGCAGATGGCCCAAGGCTGAATAATTACAAGAACAAGGTACAGAAAGCTGAATTGCAACTAGGAAAGGCAGGCAGCTGGTCAAATACCAAAAACACCAATCATGGGTGAGGAAAAGAAACATAATAATCCAAACATTGAAAACTGATAGAAACCAAGTGGATCAGTCTAAAATAACTTGGAGTCTCTAAATAAATGATATAAACCCAGTTATTAGGATTTATAGAAATCAAAGTACAAGCCACTTGGAGAATAAAGCAGAAAATTGCAATATGACAGGGAATTCAAAGATTCAGACACAAAAAGACACATTTGGCACCAAGCAAAGCCAACAGGTGTGCACGGAGTAGGTCCATCTGCCAAGATAAAAGAGAGACAAGATGGTCAAAAAAACAATTATTTTAGCGATGCTTGCCATGAAACTATACTGACTAAAACAGATTTTTATTGACTTTCCCCAAATCAGGCTTGTGTAAATATATCCACAAGAGAATATCAAATGATATCATTGCAGTTTTTCTTTTCCCAATGTTTCTACTACTCATGTTACTTACCAGCTTCCTTCTCTGAGTTTTAGAGAATAATGGTTGAATTTTATTTCATTATTACATGTCAGGATATGTCCTGGAGGATAAAAACATTATTTTATTGAATCAAAATGAAAATGTACTTAGAATAGGTATTAATTTTTTCTATTCCGAAGATGAAGGTACTGTAGAACAGAATTCACACTGTTGTAAGTAATGGAATCAGGATTCAAATCAAGCGTTTTCCAATACTTTATTGATTACTATCTAGGAAAACTATCCTATAAACAAATCAATGTTTTATGCTTCATATTTATTTTTGGAAAGCAAAATTCTAGCATTCAATAGAAAGTTGAAATTAGGCATTTCTTAGTGCTTTGTTTTCCTGCTACTTTCACAGGCAAAGTGACGTAGAATCCATAGGTTACTGATAAGGTGGAAAAACACTTCTCTTTTCCCTACCTCTTCATTGCTAAATATTGCTTTAAAATATGGCACCTCATTAACACAAGAGAAATACCACTATTCCTTTTCTGTATTTTTCTAACTCTTCATGTGTGTATTGAACAAATACTTACTGAGAATTTTTGGTGAAACAGTGGTATGCCAGCCAGTAGTGATGCATTGACTCATAGACATGAGTAAAAAGCAAGAGCCCTCTCCTCATGGAAGTCACATTTTATTATGAAAAAAAATTAATTAATTGCATATTGTAAAGCATTCTACCAGAACACCAAAACTAGAATACCAGAATGATACAACATAATAATATTATTTTAAAATTCTGTCTACAGAAAGGGCATTTACATTGCTACTGAAAGAGGAAAAATGAAGCAGCTTTGAAGAAATATTGTAGTGAATACAATTTCAGGAGGAGGAAAAAGCAGACAAAATTCCTAAGCCATAGATTGCATTGACATGTTAAGGTGATTTCTTGCTTCATGCATTGTTCTCAGGTAAGTTGAACTCAATTCCTTGCTAGCTAGGTTTCAATTGGGTATGATAAATCATAAGTAACTCAGAATTATTCGATACTTTGCATAGAAATTATGATGTAGATTATTCAAATGGTTTTGTTCTGCTGCTGACCAAAAGTATAATTTAGGACATGTTACCCAATCTCTCTATTATTTTCATCCCTTGGAAAATGAAAATAATAACAAAATAAACAGAATTCTTACAGAACTTAAACGATGAGTTAAATTAAATGTGCTCAATGAATTTAATTCAGATAAGACATTTTAAAAAAGATCTTTCCAAAGTGAAATAAAAATATTGGTTGTTAGAGTGACTTTTATCAAAAAGATGAAAGATAACAAGTATTTGTGAGAATGTGGACAAAAGGGAACCCTTGCACACCCTTGGTGGCTACGCCAAAGGTAAAAGCCAAAGGTAAAAGCATCAGTATGTCAGTGAGATGTCTGCAACCCTGTGTTCCTTACAGCATTAGTCACACTAAACAAAATATAAAATCAAAGTAATTATCCATCAAAGAAAGAATGGAAAGAAAATGTGATGTATGGATACATGTATTCTCTATCTATATATAACATAGATGTGTACATATATCACACATATGATATACATGTACCATACACACCATGTATGTGATGTATATATTTCAACCTTAAAAAGGAAGTCAATCGAGTCATTTGTGAAAGATGGATGACACTGAGGGCCTAATGTTCAGGAAATAACAGAAAGATAAATTCAGTAAATTCAGAAAGATAAATACCATGTGACCTCTGACATATGAAATGTAAAGGTGACTGGATTAATAGAAAGAGTAGAATGGTAGTAAGCCAGGGCTGGAGAAGAAAGAAAGTTGGGCAGATACAACTCATAGGATAAAAATGCTGCACAGCAGAAATTAATTCAGTTGATGACCATAGTTAATAACAATATTTTGCATTCTTGGTAACTGCGAACAATATATGTGTATAATTATGTATGTATGTTTGTGTATATTACATATACAGCTTTTTTAACTTGAAGAGTCTCTTCAATAAGCTCCTTTTAAAATAAACTTTCATAAATTAGTTTTACTTCAGGGTTGCTAATATGATTTAACAGAGTTAAGACATTGCAATCAAAAGAAAATTCAAGTTTTAAGCAATATGTGCTTTCATAACTTCATATCAATACACTTGATTAAATTTTGAATGTAATTTCTAGGGATAAGTTTATTTTTCTAACCTCACATATAGCTACAATAACCCAAATCCAAATAGTAGAAATATTTTCTGTTGTCTGATGCATAAATAAAATTTATCAGGGCTAAAGGACAAATCTATTTGAATAAATGTATTCATCTTCAACCACTTACTACATTCTGTTCTCCTACTCTGTTTGATTTTTAATTTGTATTTTATGCTCCTCATATATAATATGAGTTTCCCATTGTTCTTGTTTTATTAAAGGTCTGTAGTGGTTGAGTACACATTTCACATTCAGTGAAATGTATTAATAGAGAATTTACATATTCTAAAATTAGCATAAATTTTACTGTTATTTATGCATCCTACCCAGTCACACTCAAGGCAAGTAATGGGCAGTTTGTCTATGTTGCAAATGGAAATAACTCTAGTTATGCATACATCCCAACTGCAAATCCATCACTTCGATATTTTTACACTTTTTACTTTTGTATTTGTCTCTTAGTAGTATAGCTCAAAAAGGCACATATGACAAAAGTTTACATTTTTAGTTTAATGTACATTAAACTCCGGGAAAAGGTCTTCAATAATTTTACGTTAATATAGATATAGTATTTACTACTACCTGTGAAAGGATATATACAGTATTCACTACTACCTGTCTGACTTCATCCAAAGTACAATTAAAACCCTTTGTTCTGCAGCAATCTTCACAGCTGCCCCCATAATTTCCCTGCTTTCTCTGTTCCTGTCCTCCATTTCGCACACTTCTCCCCCTCTCCTCACTCCTAGAGCTTCCGGTCAAGAACAAGGGTACCTGGATTCCTCTCAGAGATTAAGGAAGCCATGAATCATTCCATTTTTGGAAGTGTGCTGCTTATTTAGGTAGGAAAAAAAGATTAAAATAGTTACAGAAAACAGTGGTACCTAAATTGTACTTATAAACTTAAACTAAAAGAGAAGAAGAAAAAAACAAAAAGGAAAAAGGAAAGGAAAGGAAGGCAAAAGGTGGTATATTTAAAATCTTTATACTTAACGAATTAATGATTGCCTTTAACAGAAACAGAACTACAATGAAATTTATTTTTGCTATTCCAAGATAACCACAGGATTTATGAAAATTAACCAAATGATTAGAACATTGAAAGTGCATTTCAGAAAAAAAAGACTTAGGATTAAAGTTCTCTGATGAAGCCAGTGGCCTGTTAAGGTGTTTTATATGTATTTTATTTAGAGATACTCTTAAAAGTATAAAGGTGAGGCATCTTACGGATGTGATACCAGAACTAAATGGTCCTTTTGGCCTTTAGGAGTGAAGTTCTGAAGTTAAACTGAAATCCAACAGAGAAATAATACTATCCCTATCAGTATTCCACATCATCTTTGCCTTATTCACAGTCATAATCTTCTACTGTACACAAAATGCTATCTTGTTTTTATGACAATCCTTTTTAACCTTTATGAGGAGAAACATGGCTTCATCACATAAACTTTGAAACAGCATTTAATATTGGAAAAATATTTTAGTACTGTCAAAAACATTCTCTAGGAATACGTTTGTACTTTCAGGGCACACACAGATTTGCTTGGTGACAGTTAAGCTTAATTACCTCAACCAACTACAGAAAAGATTATTATTGTTATAATTTTTATTATTATTGATACTACTATAGCTAATGTTTATTGTTTAGTGTATAGCAAACACAACAGCAGGCATTTTTATAGGTGTCAGCTTAATTTTTACATCATTAATATAGTTAGGGTACTTAGCAAGTCTGAAATGCACATATACATATACAGTTAATTGTTTCAGCCCCTGCCTGATAAGAAATAATAATTGAAATTGTGTACCCTGGAATAACTACTACTTGTGGATAGATTTGACTACTTCAATATTAACTAAAATACAAGCAAAAAAAAAACCCTTCATGTTAAAAAATACAAACGTTAAATATAAAAATCTACACATAGAAAAGAAGTACAATAAATGAAAAGATAAAAAGTTGGCATGAGCACGGAAAAACGTGACTTAAAACTTTGATTTGAATATAACGGCCTCCTCTCCTACCCACGCTTTGTCAGATTGCACCATGTCAACATGAACTTATCTTTCTAAATTAGACAGAGAACCAAAATTGTAACTGTCCTTCAGGTTATTTTATTATTTTCTGAAAAGTGTTGGAGGAAGCAATTATGATGGCTGAGTAGGTGGAGAAATTTTACAGCTATGTCATATCATGAAGAAAAAACAAGAACATAGTACCACTTAAGACACTGCTCAAATAATAATAATACGAAGTCTGCGAAGCATATGATTCTCCAAATACCCTGAGGAATGTTTTCTTTTTTAAAAAAAAATACCCTTTTGTGTTGACTCCAAAAGACAATGTGGAACAGGTAGCCTTGTGTGTAGAAGTGCATATGTCCCCTTTCCAAATAAACAAAAATCTGCTAAGTAGGATCTTTGAATCGAGTGGCAGGCATTATGAATAGGAAAAAAAATATGATTAGAATTCATCACTGTCAAGAGAATTTAGGAAAAGAGATGTCTTTCAATCTCACCTGGCAGCTTTAGAGCAAAATCATGCCAAGTTCCCATTAGGTAGTAGACTCTTGAGATACAAACCTAGGTTTGAATTAATAGAAATCATTCCTATAGTGGTCCAGAGGTGAAATTTTGCCTAAGTATCTCGCCTGAACACATGGATACTTTGAAGAATAATTGCTTTTCTAAATACATTTTAGTGGTCTAAAAATTGCTAATTAGAAACATTGGTTAATAATTCCAGGAGTCTAAAAATAGGAGTCCTTGCCACTATTGCAATATTTGCCTCACGCATTAATTGTGAATATTCTTGTATAATTTTGTATCAGGTTTATTAAATACTGTTACAATTACCATGTAGGCGGAGTAAATAAATCATGTTAGAGTCTTAGAAGAAATGGTCCTTGATCTGAAGCCAGAAACTCTGATCCTAAGTCTAGCCCCGCCATGGCTGCCATGCGGTCACAGAAGTCCTCCTTTCTCTCTGAGGCTCATTTCCCTATTAGCCATGAAGTGAGAGGAGTAGATGACAGCCAAGAGGAGCAAGAAGGGAAAAGAAGGGATTGATCTTTGAGCTCTAAATGTGTACAGTATATGAAATCTGTAAGAAAACACCACTTACAATCCTAGATAAAGGTCTCAAGGATAGGTAGATAAAACCTAATGTTCATGTCACTAATCTGACTAGCACCTCTCTATTTCAGTATGGCACTCTAGTAAAACACATTCCTCTGGACCAGTCCATTTGGAAACAACTTGAGGACATGGTGAAAAACAAGCCACCCACCACAGCCCAGCTCTCATGAGAAATGTCAGTGGGAAAAACAAACAAACAACAATCAAACACTGCTTCGTATGGTTTTAAAATCATCCAAATGATTTCTGAGTAAACTTCACATTGATCATTACCTTTTAACAGTTGAAGCAATGAATGCAAAATCTACTCAACAATTATGTGGCATGATCTAAAACTAAAGAGAGGTGTTTTTCCTCTCAATGAAGAATTCACTTTTTCA
Organism: Dolichotis patagonum; assembly: GCA_004027295.1. NCBI lineage: Eukaryota > Metazoa > Chordata > Mammalia > Rodentia > Caviidae > Dolichotis > Dolichotis patagonum. The sequence goes on along the minus strand of PVJX010007814.1, from coordinate 8,822 downwards.
TCTGCTAAAAAGGAGTGCAGAAGCATTTCATACTGATGGATTTGAATTAAATTCAAAAGAGCTAGTTAGCAAGCATGCATCCTTGAGATAAGGAATTAATGCTTCCAGGGAAAAAATGGCACTGCTCCCATTAAAATTCAGAGACATGTTCACTGCTCTGCATGTCACAGACATCTAGTGCCTTATTTCCTCATTGAAAGTTGAATTGCATTTATCAATTAAGTGGCTAGCAACAGAGCAGAAATTACTGTTTGAAAGTCAGAAAATTGAAAGGTAAACTTAAATTCATTGCTAAACATTTGTTTTATGACATGCACAAACTATTACAAACATGCAGATTATCAGTTGTGTTCATAATTTACAGATTGAATTTACTCTTTTCACTTTCTAAAGCATTCTCCTCTTTTTCAGTGAGGTTCTATAAGAAATTAGTTGGAGTATCTTTTTTAATGTTGAAAAAGGTTTGTTAAAACAGAATAAACTATTTGTGTAAAGAATTGATCAAATCTTTATTTTATATAAAATTACTATTAGAATTGTCATATTACAGGTATTTATCTCAAAACTGTTAAACACAATATTAATTATTAATTGAAATTAATAACTAGTTAATTAGAAATGGCCCACTTTTTGTTTGCCTTTGAATTTACATTTACCTATTTAAGACATTTTCTGGAGGAAACCTTCAGCAAAATTTTTTGTTTGCTTATTTTTGCTTTATGGAGAAAGAATAATGGAAGAAAATTAAAGTAAGAGAGTTTAATTCTGCCCTGAGAACATCAGTCCATATCAAAAATGAGAAGTTTGAGTCCTACCATTCTCTGCTCTGCACTTTTCTGCTGGAAATCTTTTCAAAAACAAGAGCAAGAAATCAGGAAAAGTGCAGATCAGGATCTAAAGTTACTAAAAAACCAAGAATGCACTGGTTTATAATCTCCATGGCAGACAGGGCACCAGTGGAAAGGCGCTTACTTAGGGAGAACAAAACCAAAATAGGAAAAAGAACATTATCCTGGGAACCAACAGGAGGAGAGGGTAACCTGAAAGGACGCATGCTGGTCTGCATCAGAGACAGAAATGAAGCTCTAAAAATGCCCTTGTTCATGTCACAGGAAAGAAAGTTGCTTTCCTGAGAACATAAAAGATACGAAGGCCTGGGGCAGGGATAGTGTGCCTCTTAGATGTTGAAAATCAAATGAAAATCCCTATGATGAATGGCCATACTTTCTTCAATGGCCATTTTCCTGAAGATTCTTTGCATAATTGGAACTTCTGTGGTCTAACTAATCCCTCTTCTTCAATATTTAAAGAACAGTTGTGTTATCATATAGCTGTAGCTATCCTGGTCCACTAAATAAATCTTTGTAACTGCATTAAAAATTTCACTAAAACCACAGCTTCACCCAGTTCCATCTCTTGCCTCAGGACCCCACAATTATCTCCAGTGGTAGCAAACAAATGGTGGTATGTTAATGCTCAAATTTACTTATCAAATTTGACAATGACTATAGCAAATGGTACCACGGAGTGAATGACTCTAAGGTTCTCTAAAGTTTTAAATTAATTGCAGATGTGTAATTACCATATTCTTTCAAATTAGATAAAAATACATAGTATTATTCCTTATAGCTTCAATTTCCAGTCACTGTACTTGATTTAAGCAGGTTTATCGAAGGTGATTCTCTATTACTTACTAGTGCATCCTCAGTGCCTACACAGTGCAGACTCTCCCAAGACCTTCCTCTCTCCCATCCAGTAACCTCCCTGTCTTGTCATTTCCGCTTTATCTAACCTTGGCCACAAAAATAATGGCTTACATTTATGGAGCACTAACCTTGGGTCAAGAATCATGACAGGTTGTTATTTCCATATGAGGAAAATGTAATACAGAGAGGCCAAATCATCGGTTCAGTGTCATGCAGTTCCTGAACCAATATTCAAGTTGATAGTCCTCTCGCTCAAGTACCTGTAGTCTTCCTGCTATATTACAGTACCTTCATTGATTTTTCATTCCATGCAGGGTGAGATACTATCCTCTTCATGTTTTCTAAAATGTTTCTTCATCCTTTACTTCCTTTACATCCTGTTTCCTATTTTCCTCTTTGTCTTACGGCCCGCTTCCCCACCTATGTTATTTCTTCTAAATTGCTTCCTTAAAATATCACAGGTACACGAGTGTTTCTTGTCCAGTTGGTTGTAAAAGTTTTGAAGCCAGGCATAATGGTGCATGTCTGTGGTCCCAGCACTGGGGTGACTGAGGCAGGAGGATTTCCTTGAGTTTGATACAACCTGGGCTACATAGTAACAGGCCAGCATGAACTACATAGTGAGACCCTGACTAAAAAAAATGTTTTGAAACCATGAAAACTAGTTATGTCAGTCTTCCTCTTTACGGTGGTATTTGAAATTTCTCTTTAAATGTTACAATACTTTATGTATCTATAAATGTGTAGGTTTTGAACTCTATTCAGGTAGTCATTTTATCTGATCATAATAATGATTTATGAAACACAGAAGTAAAACAGATCTGAGGAAATGAGGTTAAAAGATTTTCTCAAAATTACACAGTAAATGTCAGAAAATTAACTAGAATTAAAATAATTTATTCCTATTGAGCAAATACTCAACTTTAAATGTACAAGTGTCAACAATGAAAATTATTGTTAAAATATTGGGAGGCCTACATAGAAGATAACGCCTAAGGCACGTGGATTCCACAGATACCAGTGTGATTCTCCTGTACAAAACTGAGGACCTTTCAAGGAAACTGTGATTATAATGAAAAGACAGCAGAATACTAAGATATGTCAACTTACATATTTCAACTTGAGAAGGCATTTAAAAGTATTTTATACTGTTTTTTTCTTTCAACAAAATGTCATCACCACCAACAACCACCTTTTGGCAGAAAATGTATTTCATGTATATACACAAATATTCAAAGCAAAATGTCTTAGTGAGGAGAGTGGATTTAGCGAAATGACTCACAGAACCTACCACAAAGCAAACTTGTGAATATAATTCACTGAATAGCACAGTACATTATCCTAGGAGAAAAAAAGAAAAGAATTAAGATAATTAAGATGCAGAGCTTTATAATATAGGTAGCCTGTTTTAGAGAATGTATCTGTTTTTAAAGGAAGTTAAAGGTCATAGAGTGAAAAACATTGCTTTAGGTGAAAAGATTCTGATGACAACGTTACATAAAATACTTTTGCCTGAAACTAGTGGTTGATGTGACTTTATCTTACAGAAATAAAAACAAAGAACTGACAAACAATTTTTATTTTGATTCAATTTTCAAAAGGCTGCATTCCTCAACTCACTGCCGAAAGCCCATGCTCTTACCTAGATGATCTGAGGAGAAACATTTGTCTCCACGCTTTAGGTGAGATTATCAATTTTGAAAGTACAACCAAAAAGATGCTGATTTCTCATGTTTCTTAAGGCAAAGAAATGAACCTTGCAAAACTATTGCTCTGCGTTTTCCAGATCTGCACATTTCACAATAGAATCTTATGACACAGGAAATGTCAGCGTCTTGGAGGATGACTCGTGTGCCGCCTGACACAGAGCAGTATAACCCTGCCATTTGGGCACCAGTCCATAATTTCAACATCAGAGAAGCCCATTTATCTGTCTTTAGCCCACTGGCTATTATTCAAATCACCCAGTCATAGCAACTGCCTGCACCATTTACACTTCCAGCTGTGCTGGTCTCCACAGGGGAGCTAGAGTGGGATGCCTTTGTAAACTGCCCCTGGAGCTTTGCTCTTCACAATGCAAAGGCTGAGACTAGTTAGGAAGAAAGACCAGAAGATCTTTTGGGCAGGGAGGGAAGGGCTTTGTTACTCACTTAGGGCCCGCACTCCCCTGGGTCTGGCAGCCTCTCTTGGGCCTAGTGCCTGCGCTGCCCTTCCCTTATAATTGATGATGGAGAAAAATTGCCTCTCCATGTACTAGCTTTTTAAAGACAAAGTAAGCAAGAAAATAGTTTATCAAAAAAGCAACAAAAGTGAATAAAAACTCTGTTCCTTTTACTAGGATTTTCAGCATAGAGTTTGACTTAAAGATATACCATACTTTTTCTCTTTAACATTTCTGCATTTATAAAGTCAGGTTGAACCTCAAGAGACTTAAGTTCTACATGGTCAGAATTATTTTAAACACCTTTATTATGAAAACCCAACTGAGCAACAGCCTGGTTATATCTTCCACATCAATTCCTAGAGTGAGTAAACTTCCCCTGGGTCTTTGTGGGGTGTGAAGCAGGTTCCTTCCTTAGCATCATCTTGGACTCTGGAAGTCCACAGGAACCCTCCTCTCTGGAGATACAAGGACTATGAAAACAACAGGAGTTCAGGCAGCAAAGATTTCTCCAGAGCAGTAGAGCCAGAAAGGAGAGAAGGAATTTAAGTGTCTCCAAGGGAGCTAAACTGCAAAGAAAGAGGACTGCTTCAGTGAAGCGTACATGGGGAAATGCACACTGACTCTGATCGTATGGGAAGTGGTTTGGAGCACGCCTCTAACACTGCTTGTTTAAGACACAGAGCTGTGCCTATGACCAGTGTAATAAACAACCTAATAAACACATGTTCCCACTCTTTGTGAAGAACCTTGTTGGCACCAGTCTTAGACCATGTTGGGTTTAATCTGAAGCCTCTCTGTTCTACAGGCAAGCATTTGACTTGTCCTTGGAAGTATAATCTTCCATGCACTATTCTCTCTAACCGTAGGCATCATCTATGCACTGCTTGTTTGCTTTGTTGTTTTTCAAAAACATTTTCAAAAGGATTTAATCCATTTAGTACTGCACTGTGAATTTTAAAACACTTCAAGTTGTAAATTGAATGAGGAAAGCAAAGGATAAAATATCAATAAGACTTTTTTAATTTCCCATTAACTATGAAGTGTAATCAACAAGACAATACACTAACCCTAAAGCCTTCCTCTATGTTTCTTAATAAGTAGATCTTTTCGTACTTGAGGACACAATTTAAATGTCAGGATCAACAGCTTCGATATTCTCTAAAACTTCTACACTTTCTTCACGATTTCTTCGTTGTCTATCTTCTCATCCTAATGTAAACACAATGAAAACAAGAGCTGCATTTATCCTAGATCCAAACACATAGACACTATGTCATAGATATTTGTTGAATGAATTAATACATTTAGACAACAAAAATGTATGTGGTGGCTCTTCTGAATTGGTTATATTTCTGGCAAAAGTGACTTTGAGCTCCAACAAACAATGCTAGATACGAGTTACATTTCTATTATGTTTAACAGTTAAAGCATTAATTTTCATAAATTGAACTAAGTTTTTCAGTTTTTACTTTATATAAATATTGTTTAAGAGTTTTGAAATGACAAAAATGTAAATGATGTAGATCTTGGAGGGAAGACCACACAGTCATCAAAATTCTGGTCCTTTTACAGGGTTTTGTGCATCATGCCTTGCCCTTTTATTACTTTGTGTCCTGGTGCATGTTGATCCCATTTCCTAAAATGCTGTGATACCTTCCTTCTTAGTTTGCAAAACCTTCCTCATTCTCCAAAATTCACTAAATAGTGATGAACATCACGTGTTTCAAATACACACAGAAAAAAAATAGCAGATTTTTACAACTGCCACCCATAACCATGGCCTGTTGCAATAAAGAAAAGTCATGTTGGAAAATAGTGATTGTCTTAACTTCTTCAAAGCACTGTGCCTTTGAATTTTTGAGGCAAACATAGGAAGCCTTAGGGATGTCAGGCGAAGTGATGTGTAGATTACTATGCTTTGAAATTGGGCAGTGTTTGTAGTAGAGGATTAGAAAGGGTTAGAAGGTGGGGTTCTTTTGTTTGTTTTTTAATGCTGAGAGCATCACTAAAAGCAATTTGCCATTTTAAAAGCATAGGATGTCAGAAAAATAAGAGTGTCTGCCTTCCTAAGTACATGGAGGTTTAGATTCTAGATGCTTTCTACTTCCTTGGTATGAGCAGTGGTAAGAACGCTAATGCAGATGCTCTAGCGTGTAAAACAGTCTTCTACGAGCTCTCTCCATTGGATTTAGTGCAATTCATTTTTTATAAGAGAAACAATAAAAATAACAGAACTAATTTTAAGTACAGAATAAAACACATTCTCTGACAAATACAAAAATTTATAAATTATATCTTAGTAGAAAATGTCAGAGACTGAAATGTCATTATATTTATCAAAATTCTTCAAAGCTTTGTGTCTTAGCAAAACACCATACAATTGTAAAAATCATAAATGTAATTTACTGCATTTCAGGAAACCATATGATATACTGACTATAATTTTATTAGCTTTTATAGACAATTGTGAAATATTTTGAAAATAGAACAAGATCACAGATGTCTATTTTTCTTCTCAACTGCTAATTTACTGGAAACAAAACTTTCTGGATTTCATTCTATGCTCTAGAATGAGGATGATTTTTCTCTCCTCAACATGGGTTATTTTGAGGTTTATAATTACTTGTGAGTGCTTTAAAATGTAAAGAAAAGATAATGTGTTCCTATGCCACCCTTTATATTCACATTTCATACATTTTTTTCTAAAAAGTACATGTTACAACTGTAAAATAAAGTTGCAGAATATATTTTAATGAGTAAATTTTAATAAAGTTTTCAAGAATGCAAAAATATTGCATTAATATATAACCAAATCAGTTTCCAGTATCCATTGTGTTTTAGCTCCCCCGTTTTACCATCATGACTACAGACTCAAATAATAGTAAGAAACAGCTACATGGACTATGGTAGCTCTGATCTCTCAGATCCTGACTGTGTTCTATCAGTAACAGACTGACAGTTGCATTAGTAACAGAACCCTTCTTGGTACAGCCCATGGGGCAAAGTTCATTCCCAAAATGGCAATACCTGGTCCTATTGCTTGTGCATTAATCCTGCATATCAAACCTCAGGTTCTATGTCAAGGTCACTGACGAGGATGCCTTGACTTCTCCCATTTCCTCCAGCTACGACATGCAGGGTCGCTAAAAACCCCCAAAGATGCATGCTCCACTCTGAAAAGCAAGTGCTATCCCACTACTTTCCTCCTATCATTTCAGCAGTAAAAGACATTCCTCTGCTTTGTTGTATGAGGAAAAGTTCTCATAATCTCCAGACTTCCTTATAAATAATAGAATGTGTTCAAATGATGTTTTCTGCTGCCAATAAATTCATTGAGGGTAGATGTACTGCGCTTTTTTTCAATCTTTATAGTGAACTGCCCAGTGGTTTTGAATATAGCCTTGCTGAATATCACTTTCTTAACAAATAGACATCAGTAGGCCTATCTCATCTACAGGACCCTCCCTGATTTCTTAGAATGGAGGTAGTAAACTCTGTCTGCCTCTCCTAGACATGGATTTCTAGGACTTAATGGCTATGTTAATTGCTTGCAGCCTGCACCACCCCCTCAAGTCCATTTTCCATATAGCAGCCAGATGATTTTATTGCAGCATAAATTAGAACATGACCTTTCCCTGATTAAATGCCTACAACACTTTTGCACAAGCACTTAGAATTAAACTCAAACTCCCTTTTTTGGACTGAGTGACCTGTTTCTGTTTCTGCACATGTCTTCAGGCTCACCTATTCCCTCTTCCTCTTTCTCACTGCACCTCAACCAAAAAGGTCTTTTTTATAATCCTGGCACATGTAGCTGATTTTCAAATTAGTCCACTAAACTGACCATCATCTCAGCCTGAAACCTTGCTTCCTAACCTTTGCTGGGCGAGCTTAACTCTGTTGATATTCCTTCTCAATCCTTCTCTGGGCATGAGTTCCAAAGTAGCTCCCAAGACATTGGCTGCCACATCATCCATTTAATGTTCTCAAAAACCCTTACAATTTTCTGACACAACTCATGTTACGGATTATCTGGTTCCCCTTACCATGGTGATCTCGTCAGATTAAGGACTTGATCTGTTTAATTTTCAATGATATCCTCAGTACCTAAAAGAGTGTCTGGAATATAGTAGATACTCAATAATTGGTTATCAATTAAACAAACAAATGAAACTGGAGTTTACTTTCACAATTTGGCCAATTACTTCTCAAATTTTATTTACAATTTTGCTCCCAAAATTTCCTATTTTTCATTTTCAAAGGCTAACCCCAAGGTAACACAGAAATCATGGCTTAATTACCTCTAAATCTACTCAGTTTACCATGTGTCAGGCATACAGTGGGTGCTTAATATTTGATGCATGTAATTACTGTCTCATGTATACTCAGAAAATGATAGATGATGACAGATAAATGATAGATAGGCAGACAGAATTCCCAAGTGCAAACTGTAGTGTATAAAAATTATTTATTACTGAAGTTTATTTTTCAAATTGTTCTTTTTGGCCAGAAAAAGATGCATTATAAGTATTAAATTAGTAACAGAAAAGTTAAAATTCTAGGTTAATTGATAAGAATCTATTTCACCTTCATCCCCAGGAAGTCTCCCAGAAAGCAGCATCTCGGGCTGTCTCTTTGGGACCCGAAACTCTCAAACCCGTAGAGTGGCCTGGGATGCTTGGATCGAAAGTCTGTGCAGACCTGCATCTCGGCGCGACTCTTTGGGACTGGAAGTCTGCCAGAAAGCAGCATCTCGGCCTGTCTCTTTGGGACCCGAAAGTCTCGGACCCGTAGAGTGGCCTGGGCTGTTTGGATCGAAAGTCTGCGCAAACCTGCATCTTGGCGCGAATCTTTGGGGCTGGTAGGCCCGCCCTTCATCCGAAGGGAACTGCCTGGAGATCGGCATCTGGGCCGGGTCTGTTTGGGCCCATAGCCCCGCCCTTCACCCACAG
>PVJX010007813.1:0-68927 GCA_004027295.1 Dolichotis patagonum | reverse complement strand
CGTGTGCATTAGTACTTTTAAAAATACAAAATAAGGCAATATTAAATGGGAAAAACACAATAAATCATCTCTGAGCATCCCTTCAGTTTGGGGGGGTAACTTCAAGGAAATGGCACCACTGCCATTAATAAAAATTCTAAGTTCAGGATATTGAGAGGACAAAGCTTTCCCCTCAGTCAGTTACTATTAGAGAGGAAGGAAACTTTGACTTCACAACAGTTACATAGTTACTAGTACATTTGATACTAGCAAAAACAGCTGAAAAATACTTGCTGTTTCACCAACCTCTGTTGACTCAAGTTTATGCAGAAATGCAGATGAGATTATAATGACTACCACAAAAACCTACCACATGAACATGATGAGGAATTACTGTTCCTCTACTAAACCAACATTTTAAAGTGTGGATATTAAATTTCTAAATAAATGGTAACTACAATTGTCTCTCATATCCTAAAAACTTTTTCTATGATGGTAAAATAAGGTCTCATCCTCAGACTGATTTTAACATTAACATTAACATTAACATTAACATTAACATTAACATTAACATTAAGCCTTCAGCTGAAAGGATCTACTTTTTATTCAAATCTCCTACAAGCTTGCATCTTAAGAATCTAAGTTTGGAGTTTCCAAAGATGGTGGACCAGTAGGTAGCAGGAGAGAGATCCTCTCTGAGAGAGACAGCTTAAATGCCAGAATAAAACACCCTGGAGAGACCCAAACAGAGAGAGATGGACTCTCTCAACCCAGGAAGAAACTAAAGTTAAAAAAACCACTCAAATATGAGGTCCTTGGGCTACCATTAGTGAAGCTAAGATCAGCAAGCACGGCGCCCTCCTCGAGCCACCTGAATTCCTGCCCAAGACCGACCTGACGGACCGAACTGCGCCGATGCGACTGGCTTGAGCGGCCGGAGCATGGAGCTGAACATCCCGGCATGCGGCTCGCCCGGACCTGGCCCTGCACACAACCCACCCAGAGGAACCGTGAATTTGTGCCGCAGCCGCACTGAAGTCGGAGGTCAGGGAGCCCAGCAGTTCTCAGGGACCGGCATCAACATGCAGTGAGTGATGGTAATAAGACCCTCCCACGGGAAAGGGGAAACCGACTGGAAGACATGTTGGATTTGGGCAGGACAGCCTTAACTCCATAAGGAAGTGGCTTCAGTTGGTTGCTCCCCTGGCCGAGCAGACTGGTAGAATCTGCTTGGATTGAGCCGTACCCCTGGCCGGGACCCAGTGGGTTGCTACAAACTAATTCCCTGAGCACAGCCGCACACTGACAGTGAAGGCCTGCAAAGGTTGACTGTCCTGGAGGGGAGGAGCCAGCGCACACTGCGCTTGCTTGAACTTCAATCTCCGATAGCGGAAGGCAGAGTGCAGAAGCTCCTAGCCTGCACCCTCTAGAGGAACTTTAACCAACAAGAAAAGGGGCTGGCAATTGCATTACACACTTGTATGGAAGGAACAAAAACATGACAAGAGGGAGAAATAAGAAAAAAACCCCAGCCCCAACCCTGAGAACACTGATCCAGGAGAAGTAAATACAAAAGAGATTGAGGGCAGGCAGCAAACATGCAACATCAAACACAGCGTTAGCGGACATACAGAGATATCTTCAGGACCTCATAAGTGGGATCAAAACTGAAATATTAATTCAAATTAAACAAGAGATAAGTAGATTAATAAAAGAAAGACTGGGCACCTCTCAAGAAGATACAGACAGAAGAATGGAGGAACACAAAAGGAGAGAAATGTTTAATGAAGAATACAAAAAAAACCCCTAGAATTCATGAAGCAAATTCAAAGAGATTATCAGGAAACTAAAGACTTCATAGAAAGCTGGCAAAACTTCTTGAAAGAAACCAAAGATAGACTATCAAAAATTGAACACAGGCTTGCAATGTGTGATCATGAAAGGGAAGATCTCTTAAAAATAACAAGGGAGCAGGCAGTAAAGATACAAAGACTAGAAGACGACAAGAGGATCTGTAACTTAAGAATAAAGCATGTGAATGAAGAAGCAGGAGTCAAAACAGAGGAATTGCAAAGGCTATTCACAGAAATCACTAAGGAAAATTTCCCAAGCATAGAAAAAGGAAATGATATGCAGATGTATGAAGCATACAGAACTCCAGCCACCTACACCTAACACAGAGCTACACCCAGACACATAATAATCAAGATCCCAGAAATTCAATTCAAGAACAGAATATTAAAAGCCATCAGAGAAAAGAAACAGATCACCTATAAAGGAAAACCCATCAAAATCACTGCAGACCTTTCGACACAGACCATCAGGTCAAGAAGAGCTTGGAGTGAAGTAATTCAAGCCCTGAAGGAGAACAACCTCCAGCCCAGATTGATATATCCTAAAAAATTCTCTCTAGAAATTAATGGAGAAGCAAGATGCTTCTATGACAAAGAGGAACTTGGAGAATTTGTGACCACCAATCCAACTGTACAAAAAATACTGAAGGACATGAGAGAGAGAGAGAGAGAGAGGGAGAGAGAGAGAGAGAGAGAGAGAAAGAAAGAATACATTTCAGGAATAGTGGCAGAGAGGCCTCAGTGAACGGGGCAGACAGTGGAGTGGAACAGAAAAATACACAAGCAATGGAAGAAAAACAGAATAGCAGAAATAAGGCAGAGAGGATTGGCTGTAATCTCTAGTATAGATGGCCTTGAAATAGTAACAGAGAGAAACACAGGCAGAGTAGATCAGGAGATAGGGTCCATTGAGCTGCTCTATATAGGGAGGCAGTGGGACCCAAAACAAGCAGTGCACCCTATGGGAGTGAAAGGGGAGGAATTGTCTAAAAAAGGGAGGCAGAGGATATTGTTAACTGGGTAACAAGATTTAAAATTTACATTATTGTCATCACTCTGCTTGGATGGATTATGTGCTGTTCCAGTTTGTCTACTTACGCTAGACTTGACATGGTTAGCTATCCCAAAAATAAGAGGACATATTATGGTAATCATCCCTAATTTCTTATCAACTTAATCTGAAGCCCTTTATAATTTATACTGTCTTATTACGACTGATCTTATTTGAATCTGGGTTGTTAGATTGCTACTTTGTATTGACTGATTTTATTTAAATCTGTTATGATTGATAGCATCAAGTCTAAGAGTATAGGCAACTACACTGAAGATGGCAAGATTCACTTAGATACCAACTCTGGTTTGATTATTACTTGTTTTTGAAGTCTTATAATGTTTCCAATGCTTTGTTTTTATTAATATTGTTATATACTGCTGAGACATCATGGTAACCATTGTAGATCACCTTGTATTGCGGTTATATATCACTTTTTTGCTTCATGCTTTTCTAGGAATTGTTTTATCTTGCTTTGTTTTGTTTTTACCTCTCATACAGAAAGGATAGATGTACATGTAGAGACTCATGCATGTGTAGAGCTTATAAACAGTTTACGAGAACCAACTATATAACACATGTTGAAATGAACAACTACTTCGAAGAAAAAGAGACACTACAGTACCTAGTGCTGATTCCATAATGTCATGATGTGTAATCCAGCAAAATTATCATTCTTTGTTCAAAGTGATTTTAGCTTGTTTTGTTAAGTTCAACACACATGAAGGTATGGACAGCTGTTTTTAGGAGAAAGAGAGACACTATGACAGCCATTCTCGGCTTCCCTATTGTCTGGTCTTGAAGACCTGAAACTCCCTCCTCGTCCTGCTCAGATCAATTCCATACTATGTTGTTTCATGTGAATTCCCTGTATGTGACAATATGGACAACTATTTGGAAGAAAACAAGAGTCAACAGATATTCACTCTCTATCTCCAATTGCCTAGTTTGGGAATTTATGTCCCTTACATAGCTTTCTTGTGATCCGCTTTGTTCTGTCTTGCTGTGTTTAATTTTACCCTTTTGATATAATTGAATGTATATTTGAGTGGGTAAGATGGATGACCATATTGCTGTTATTTTTTGTCAGATAATGGAACAGAACTGATAACAGACTCACTGTTTGAATGTCTACTTTACATGTTTTAACTTTATAATTTGAACAACTATTTCCAAGAAGTCAATATGTAATTTGTCAAGTAATAATCTCTTAGGTTTTTTTGTTGTTGTTCTTTTCCTTTTTTCCTTGGAATTCTGTATAGTTGCTACCCTTTATTCTGTTTTTTTTTTTCTTTCTTCTCTTTAAATAAAATTTAAAAAAAAAGAATCGAAGTTTTAAATGTCATTCTGAATATTTTTCAAATAAATGGTACATGAAATAAAACGAGCTAATCCACCCTTAACATTAAAATTCCAAAATCAAATTAATAGATCCCTGGGAATAGGTCCTGGCAACTCACAGTAGAGAGCCATATTTAGCATTTGATCCCCAGGTTACTATGAAGTATCACACCCTAAATTAAGAGGGCAAAAAATTACTCCACCTGGTAATACCTACTTGTAACAACATACAAAGAGGAGAGAGATGTCCAGATAGGTGAAAATAATGTTACCGTTGGAAACTTCCACTTGTAGGTTTAGTGACGTTCAGTTCGGTTTGGTTTGTTTTTGAGACTGAGTCTTGCTGTATAGTCCAGGCTGGCCTTGAACTTAACTATGTAACCCAGACTGGCCTCAAACTCACATAGATCCTCCTGCTTCAGCCTCCCAAGTGCTGTAAATACAGGTGTGCCCTACCACACTAGGTTAGTTGGAAGTCTTTGACTTGTGTCAAGTTGACACATTTCCCCTGTCACCCCCACCCCACACATATGCACGTGCAAAGAAATTCACAGCCGTAGTTTTAGAATCACACAACTGATTCCAGGGAGCCAGGACATTTTTCTCTGGAACATAAGCATAGTTTTCTGTCACATAAATCAACTTTGTATGTCAACAAAAGTGCTCTCTGTTGATGACACTGTCCACACCCTCCACCAGGGGACCTCACTAAGCAGTCCCACAGAGCTGTTTGTTTAACAAGCCAAAGGGATCAGTGTTAAGTTACTTAGCAACAGCTGAAGTCATACCGGACACAGTTGCAGAGACATTTTTAGACCTGTCTTCCACTTTCCCTCTCAGCTTCCCCAGGAGAATGCACAAAGACATTAACTCAGATGAAATGGATGGTGTTCAGAGACAACAGGGAGTACCATGCACTGCTGGATACAGCCTTGATGTTACACTGACTGAATCACTCCGTTAGTCACTAAGTACGATCTTTGTGCTTGCAATCCTAATCACCCTGTTGCTCTTTTTGCCAGACATGAATAGAATTCAGTGTTCTAAGAAGATGTCTACTTTAGCTAAATACAGTAGGGAAACCTCCACAGGTGAGGTAGGGCAAACCCATGAGGCACCACCAGGCAAAATATACAGCGGACGCCAGGACATTCAAGCATTTTTTTTTTCTTTTAAACTAGTAGAAGGGAACCACTCAAATACCTAACTTCCTCTGGGGAAAGAGTGAAAGAAAGGAGTTGGCAACCTACTAAAGAACGTGATTTAAACAACATTCTGCCCTCTAGGATGTCAACCTAGTTTTTTTACAGAAATGGAAAAGAGATCTTTTGAAAGACTCTCATGATTTGTATCTTGCCAAGTCTGTTCACAACTTAGTTTCCAGTCAGAAGAAAAGGCAAATTCATTACACAGTCATGGACACACTGTTCCCATTAGCAATAGTGTAACCCAGTCCTGGGTAGCATATTTGTGCTATTCCTGGAGACAGTGCCAAATACCCGAAGCAAGCTAACAGTACCTGCCCTGTTATGGTTCACAAGGGTACGATTATTGCAATGTGAAAGAATTTTTTTCAACAAAAGCAAGTTAGCCTGAAAGAAAATAAGCTGTGTAAACAGTAAAACAAATTAGCAATGATGCTCCATATGTACAGAAAGTATTCCAAGAACACTGGCTTATTCATTAAACCCTTAAGCACAGTGTGTATATGTCCCGTTCTGTGCTAGGCACACTCACTCACATACTGTACTGTCCTGTCATTTTACATTTCTAAAGGTAATGGCCAGAATCGGGGTCATTTGAAAGAGCCTATAGATTGATTTAATAACAGAAAAACAATACCTAGATCAGAAATTATTTTTTTCAATACAGAAAGCTGCTAAATCATATACACGGCAACACTGCCATATGGTCCACCATCAAGTTCATTAATACTCCCACAACCAAGATGAGTTTAACTCTTGTTTCAAAGAATAAAAGCCACTGACTTTCTGCCACCAGATCTTCAAACCCTCCTTGCATCACTATTCTATTTCTTCCATTTATTCTACTTATAGGAGGAGCTGCCCCCATCCTAAGGCAATTTCTACCAGTGTCCACCTCAAGGACTCCACTTCATCAATCATTCAGTCTTATTTTCAGCCTAATCTCTATTTTTTCCATGACCACCTCTACTTGCCTTCCATTGGTTCCCTTACCTGCTGGTCTTTATCATGGATGAACTGCTCTGAATACAGCCATCAACAACCTCTGATTGCTAAATTCTAGCAATAACAGAAATACTTCTCTTATCTACGTTCTTGGGTGTACTTGACACAACTGACCACTCCCTAAATCTTGAAATGTTCTCTTCCCCTTGACTTCTGAAACATTACCTCCTTGTTTTGCCTGATCCGTGCAAAACTCATTCTAAGTATACCTCCAATTTGGTAGCTTCATCACTCATGCCCCAGCTGCTAAGCCAGGAGCCTGCTCACATCTGATCAATCACCAAGTCGTGGGGCATAGTGGTGAATGATTGTAAACCCAGTGTTATGGGAGGCTAAGGCAGAATGGGAGTCACAACACTGAGACCAACTTGTACAAGTTAGCAAGACTCAAAAAAATAAAACAAACAAACATACCTTTCAGTCCTTTCAGTCTCGTGAAATTGTCTCTACATTCGTCTTCTTACCTCCCTCTATCCCAACCATCCTCTTCAGGTGGTGATCTTTTTAAAAATAGAATTTGACCATGTCTCTTTCTCTACTACTACTTTGATCAGATAAAGCAATGACATGGCATGGCAAAGATTATTAGCTACCAATGATGCCAACATCATTTTTCTTCCATCCAATTTAGAATTCTATCAGTTGGGAACACTGTCACCCAGGCTATATTTCTCCACCTTCCTTGCAGCTATTTGTGCCAAAGTTCTAGTCAACTTGACTAGCTAGAAATAAATTGAAAGATTTGCAGGAAGTCTGTGAAAGTACACAGGTATGCCTATCACTATCCTTTCTGCTGTGTGGAATACAGACAGGACAACTAGAGTGCATTCTGGTGGCCATGAAGAATCACAGGAGATATGGTAACAATGGCACAGCAGCAACACACAGAAGCACAGGTTCCTGATGACCACTAAGCTGCCATACTAACTCAGGATTAGTGAGTCTCTTCATGGGGTAATGGTTTACATTAATTCTCTAAATTTTAACGGGGAAGTCTTACAAGTACCCCATTGTGCACATAATACGAATTTACAACTGCTGTACATAAATTAGTTATATAATTTTCATACCATTTTAATGTTTTCCTTAAGAAACTGTAATATGATGACATGTAGTCTGCTAAATCAATGCCTTTCTCTGCATCACTGTAATCAGAGACACCCTGAGAAATGATTCAAGGCACCCAATGAGATAGCCATTCATGTACCACCAGCGGTTCAAGCTCGTGGGAATGTGTTAAATGATAATGCCACCACAATAGAACTTAAGGGACACAATGAAATCAGTCCTGAGAGGAAAGTTTATAGCAATGAATGCTCACATCAGAAAAACAGAGCAAATTCAAATAAATAAACTGATGATGCACCTCAAGGTCCTAGAAAAACAAAAACAATCCAAATCTAAAGCTAGTACAAGGAAGGAAATTGTAAAGGTCAAGGAAGAAATCAAAGAAAAGATGACTAAAATAAAATACAAAGAATCAATCAATTGAAGATGTTGTTCTTTAAAAGAATAAACAAAATAGAGAAATCCTTAACCAATCTTACCAAAAAAAAAAAAAAAAGACCCAAATTAATGCAAAAAAGAATAAGGTGAAATCACAACAGACATTGCTGAAACCCAGAGGATTATTAGCAACTACTTCACCAAACTGTATGCCAATACACTAAAGAACTCAGAAAGAAAGGATAGATCCCTAGATAGATATGAATTATGAAAACTGAACCAAGCAGATTTAAAAACCCTGAACGCCAATTCAGGTAATGATACTGAGGCAATTAAAAAAAAAACAAAAAAAAACAAAAACACCTACCAACTAAGAAAAGTCCAGATCCTCATGGATTCACTGCTGAATTCTACAAAGAACTTCAAGGAAGATCTAACACCAAACTCTTTAATGAAATTGCAAAGGAAGTCACTCCTCAAAACTACCATTATCCTGATTCCAAAACCAGACAAGGATCCAACCAAAAAGGGGAATTAGGGGGCAACCCTATGAATGAAAACTGATACAAAACTCTTCAAAAAAGTACTGGCAAACAATGCAACAAGTCATAAAAAAAATCATAAATCATGATCAAACAGGATTCATCCCAGGGATGCAAAGATGGTTCAACATACACAAATCAATAAATGAATCCATCACATAAACAGAAGCAAGAACAAAAATCACATGATCTCAATAGATACAGAAAAGGTCTTTGACAAAATTCAGCATCTACTCATATGATAAGAATCCTGAAGAAAACATATATAAAGGGACCTGGTCTCAATTCTTTTTTTGATTTGTTTTGTATCCGGGATCGAACTCACAACCTTGTACTTGCCAGGCCTCGTCTCAATTCTATAAAAGCCATTTATGACACATCTACTGCCAACATCATATTAAATGAGAAAAACTGAAAGCTTTCCCACTAAAATGAAGAACAAGACAAGACTGTCTATTATCACCAGTCCTGGTCACACACAGTCCCAGACATGAACCAGAACAATCCATTAACAGAAAGAAAAGGGATATGTATATGAAAACAAGAAGTGAAATTTTCATTACTTACTGATGACATGATTATCCACATAAAAAGCCCAGCCAGATATGGTGGTGTATGCTTATATTCTCAGCACTCAAGAAGCTGAGGGCAGGAGGATCACAGCAAGTTCAAGGCCAGCCTGGGCTACATACTGAGTTTAACCCCAGCCCCTGAACTGCATAGAGACAGCTTGACTCAAAAAATTCAGCAAATGTAGTAGGATACAAAATCAACAAACAGCAGTGACGTTCCATATACATCATTTATTCTATGATAATGAATTCACTGAGAATTAAATTAGGAAAGCAATACCTTTCACAATAATAACAAGAAAAATTACATACTTAGGAGTGAACCTAAGCAAGGAAGTGAAAGACCTCTACCCAAAAAAAAAAACCAAAAGCAAACAAACAAGCAAAAAAATGCCCTGCATACATCACTCTGAAAAAGGGGATCAAAGAGGACATAGAAAACAGAACCAATACAATCAAAATAGCCATACTTTCCTGATTAGTTTTAACACAATCCTAATTAAAATACCAATAACATTCCTCACAGATCTAGAAAACAAAATCCTAAAATTCATATGGAACCAGAAGAGATTCAGAATAGCAAAAGCAATTCTGGGTAATAAAAGCCACACAGAAGGCATCACAATTCCAGATTTGAAATTATATCACAGAGCTACAGTGATAAAACAGCATGGTGCTGGCACAAAAACAAACAAAATACATAATAGAAAAAAGATGCTCTCTTTAATAAGTGGTTCTGAGAAAAGTTTATACCCACATGCAGAAGATTGATCCTAGACTTACACATCTCACCATCTGCTAAAGTAAAAATCAGAATGGGTCACAGATCTCAATGTTAAAACACAAACAATCTGCTGAAAAATAAAATAAATAAAACTATTGAATACATAGGCATAGTGTTTCTGAACAGAATCCTAATGGCACAAGAAATGGGACCAAGAATCAAGAAATGGAATTGTAAGTCTCCAGAGCAAAGGTAACAACTAACCAAGTGAAAAGATAACCTGCAGAACAAGAAAAAAATTTGCCAGCTACTCTTCAGGTACAACTGAAAAAAATACCCAATAAAGACAATCAAAAAATACCTACAGAAACAGACACTTCTTAGGAGAAGAACAAATGGCCAATAAATACATGAAAAAAATGATCAACATCTCTGATCATTAGACAAATATAAATTAAAATAATATTAAAATTCCATCTTAGCCCAAAAAGAATGGTTATCATCAAGAAATCAAATAACAGCTAATGTTGATAAGACTGCAAGGAGAAAGGAAATCTACCACATTGTTGATGGGAATGTAAACTAGTATAACCACTATGGAAATCAGTAAGGAGATTTTTTAGCAAAGTAAAAGATATTCCATTTGACTCAGTTATTCCCCTTTTAGATATCTTCCCAAAACAGTTAAAGAGATCATATTTCAGTGATACATGCATACCCACGTTTATAGCAGTACAATTCATAATTGATAAATCTTGAAAACAGTCTATATGACCATCAACAGTTGAATGAATAAAGAAAATGTGACTTCTTTCACAATGCAGTACTATTCTGCCATAAAGAAGAATAAACGAGTCATTTGCAGGTAAGTGGACATACTTTGAGACCATAATAAGTGAAATCAATTGGACACACAAGCTTAAATGTCACATAGTTTCTCTTATATGAGACTTCCAATATAAATAACAAGGAAACTAAAGGATAGATAATAAGAAATAAAGAAAGCTTTTTCAAGTAGTAAGGGGAACAAGAAATGGAAGAAGGGAAAGGAAGGGGAAGGAAAGAAAATGAAAAAAAGAATTGAAGAAAATGGAGATAGAGAGGGATGAAGAGATGAAAGGAGCAGGAAGGGTAGAGAGGAGTAAGAGATGAAAAAATAATTAAGATATGTTATGTACATTTACCAACTCCCCCATGATAAAAATAATCATCATATACTGTAAACATTTACTAATAAAAAAATTTAAACCCATTTCTCTGGTTTATATAACAGTCAAATTGTTTCATTACACAAAGAAAAGTAGTATAAACACATTTGTGAACAAACACAAGGAACTTGTGAGCAAGCCACTCAATCTGGCAAAAGAAAAATTTATACATAAGAGTAGATCAAAGTACTCAAAGTGAACGAAGAATATATGCAATAAGCATATCTTTGTGCAGACATCTCCCTAAAAAACTGTTTTTCTATTCTGTCCCTGTGGTTAGTGATCTCTGGCCCTATGAACTGGGCAGCAAAAACCCTCCTCCCTACCTTTACCACATTCTGCCTTTACCATATCTGTTTCCTATGCATGCAAGCCATTCCATGGGAAAGGTTGGAAAGTATTATAAAACTATAAATTCTTAGGAGCAATTACTTATTTTTGCATTCTCAATAATTAAACTAAAACAGTGTGTGATAGACTTATAGAATAAAGTAATGAATAGTAGAAACTTCCATAGCCTTATGTAATGAGTAACAGATAAACCAGCAAAAAGACTTTGGTCAGGCCAGATATGACTCTTGAGAGTAAGCTTGAGCTAAGAGTGCAGCAATGGGAAATTAGTTTTTGCAATTAACTATTTTCTCATGTAATTTTTATCTGTTCCACTAGAACACAGGTCCATGAATATCAGACTCTTGTCTGCCTCTTTCCCTCATCCAATATCTCAGTGCCTACCATATGCAGTAGTACCTATTCAGTAAGTACTTATTAAATGCATATCTATAAGAACTTCAAAGCCTTCTAGCATACAAAAAGGAGTGGAACTCACTCAACGGTTCTACTCAAGAATAGATGGAAAAAATATGGAAAGACCATATTTTAAAGACTTTCAAGCTTTCAAACACTGATGGCAGTTGGTTGATTGTTTTACAATATATCACAGTAGTCTAAGAGTCCAGCCTCAGGCATATCTAAGCTTAAATTCTGGCTTAAGAAGCTAAAGAAATTTGTGCAGGTAATAATCCCTCTCAGTCTCAAAGTATCTCATTGTGAAACATGGAAAATAGTTCCTAGTGCTGAGTGTGGGTCATGAAAGGAACTGTATGTAGCTGAGAACAATGCCCAGCACATAAATGCTGAATAAATCTTTGCTACTATTGTTACTATTACTGTTGTTGATAAGCACATAAAGTATACCACACTGTTTTGTGCACTCCAGATAACAAGTTCCTTTACTGTTACTCAAAGAAACAAAATAACCAGGGCTTTGGAGCCTAATAACCCACCTCTTCACATTAGGACCCTGCCTCTTAACTGAAGTTACTATGTACTTCGGTGTCTTCTTTTGTAAAATGAACATAATAGTAACTACTTTACAGGACTGTTGTGATTATTAAATGAGATCACAAACACACAATGCTTTACAAATAAGGACTAAGCATGAGCAATAATCATTAACTATAACAGCATAGGCCTTTGTATCCACAGGACTTTACAATTTTTACAGGTTTTGGGTTTTGTTTTTGTTTTTTATTTAAGATACTGGGAATGGAACCCAGAACCTCCCACATAGTAGGACAATACTCTATCTCTCAGCTGCATCGTTACGTTATTTTATTTTGAGACCGATTCTTCCAAAATTGCCTAAGCAGGTCTAGAACGTGTGATCTTATGCCTCAGCCTCCCGAGTAGGTGAAATTATAAAAATTATAAAAATTAAAAATACTGGGTTGCAGATGCCACCAGTGGTGGAGTGCTTGCCTATCACATGCAAGGTCCCAGGTTTGATCCCCCACATTACAAAATAACAATTGTACAAATAAAATGAAAAATGTCATTCAAAACCAAACCAAACCAAAGCTCTGAAGCATTTTATGCTCTCTTGAAATATGGAATACTTTCTAATCTCCCCAAAGCTTTAGGACTATATATAATAAACACACCAGTCTTCAGCCCACCTATAAATAAAAATCTCTGTTTACTGTCCTTCTTCCACTTCTCCCAAATTTAGTCTAGTGAGAGACTTCTAGCATTTCCACGATTCTTTGAAACTATCTTTTACACATTTTCAGTTTTAAACTTGGAAAAACATTCCATCAATGTTTACATTAAATATCCTGTGCTTCTTTTGACTCAGTAGGAAATTGGGACTCAGGTAATAAAATTAGCTTGGATAGTTCTAGCATTCCTAGCTAAAAACAGTTTATCTTTGAAACTTTCCTGTGAATTAAACTGCTCTTAAATTAAAAGGTTATTTTAAAACATATAAAATGCTTCTTAATCAGTCCCTATGTGTTAATCTACTTATAGCAGTCTGTGTTTTACTCGATATTTTTGTTTCTCAAATTCCCATATCTACTGCCCTCCCACTGAAAACTATAGCCATTTCCAAAATGCTAAAAGATGTAAAACTGTAATATTCCCAACTATGTACTTTAAAACTAGTAAACTAAAGAGAGGACAATAAAAGAACTGGCAGAAAACCTAAGTGACAAAAATTAAAAAATAAATAAAAAGCAGTTTGTGTACATTTGGCAAATGATTTATAAAGTAGAAAGTAAATATAAAGAGAAGTGCCAACTGTTGCCCTAAACCTTACTATAGTCTGCAATTTTAAAAACAAATTCCAGGAAGTTCAAAGACTTCTGGAAACTATTTGTTTAAGTAATACACACAAATGGAAAACAATTTTTCAAAGCCAAGCAGTGGTATATATCCGTAATTTCACCACTCAAGAGGCTAAGGTAAGAGATTTCCATGAGTTCACGGCCATCTTGGGCCACACAGTGAGTTCAAGGCTGATCTACATAGCAAAAGCTTGTCTCCAAAAAAAAAGACATTCAAACAGTAATAGTCTTTTATAGGTGTCAGAGCTCACGTCATAAAGTAAGTCAACCTTATGAGGCATTTGGCCAGTATCCTTATCAGCTAGCGTGGAAGTTTTCAAAGAACATTCCGCTTGACTATGGATTAGAAAGGACAAAGGGTAGATGTCTCAACCATTTACAAACAGTAAGCACGAGGTCAAAACAGTAACTTGTTTGTGTCACAATCTACAGTTCATTACTGAAATCATCTTGCATCTTCCCTATAAGCCAAACCTATTAGCCTACCCGTGAAGGAGAGACTTTGTAATAACTCTCACAACCTTAAAAACCCTAAGAAATGAAAATGAGGCCTCTGACATCATCGTATTTATGCTGTATACTGGCTTTAAACTAAGATATAAAATAGCCACTAATTAAATGAGAGTGAAGTACACGATTAGTTTACCCCATTGTGGGAATGGCTGGAGAACAAGGAAAAGGTCAGAGGCTGTAAAAAGAAAATTCTATTGAAGATTAAAGGGCAGATATGTGAGGGTAGAAAAAAGTTCAAGACGAAAACCAGATGACATAAAAGAGTAAGGACTAGGCTGGCCTCTTCCTCAGGAGAAGTGTGAATGAAGGAAAAGCCAGTGTTTTATTTTAGCAAGGTACTTATTTACTTAGCTTGTGTGTTTAAGAGAAGAGGTAAAGTGGGATCAAGAAGTATATTTTAAAAGAGAACAAGGGAAATGTTAGAGATGATAGAAACATTCTGTGATGATAAATGAAAAAAAAAAAAACAGAAACATTAAGACGATAAATTTAAAAAGTATACTAAAAAGACAAAATTTACTACATGTAAATTATACCTTAATAAATCTGACATTAAAGAACAAAAGATTACCCTTATGTTTATCACAACTAAACACAAACATCTTTTAACTAATTTATGTTTTATAACACTGCAAAATCTAACTAAGCTCTTTGAGGTATACAGTGAAGCATGATTTTTAAAGTTTGTTCCACTCTTCCACCATTACTGTCTCTATTAAATGAAAACTGCAAATTCTGACATCTCCCCAGTGCAACCCACCCAGACAAGGGAGAGGTTCTCAGTCAGTGAACTGGTTCTCTCCCAGCCACTTCTGGCTCTAGCCATGGAAAAGCAGACACATTCTACATATGTTCCACCATTCGAGAACAAGCCTTATGCTTTAACCTTATCACTTGCAGACCCCTATTGTTCTCATGGCTTTTTTTTTCTCTTTAATAATCCTCCTACCTTCAGAGAAATCTTGCCACAAGGTCACCCCAGGAGTCTTATCTTAATGCCAAAAAGTCTTTCCTCAGTCTGAGGCATTAAGTTCACAACAATCAATGGACCCTTCACAGCATTGTTTTGCAGTTAGCTAACTGTGGATCCATTTCCTCCACCAAAAGGCTGAAAAAAGACCAAGACTTGTTTTTTTAATCCCACCATCCCACTAGTATCCAGAAGAGAATCAGTACTTAGATAAGTATTTCCAGAATAAGATTTAAGGTGTGAACCTTTATAGGCCATTAATTCTTTTAAGAATCGGAGTAAAGCCAGGGAATCACCGAAAAGCATGTACATTTATACATAATTTTACCAATAATTTTAAGCAATCTATAAAGTGCTTTCTGAGTTATTTTCCAAGTTGCCTGATTTAAAACTAGTTTTATCTTGACTATAAAATGGGACAACTGGGTAGTTAGCTATTCAACTCTCATCTAAATAAAGAATTAGTAAAAGATCCCCCGAGGAATTTCAGAGTTGAAAGGATAAGAACTGAACATAGACTGTCCATCTTGTTTCATATAAAAATACTTCCACTACAAATCTTATAGGATCAGGGTATCCATTATTAAATAAAGACAGTACAAATATCCTCAGAGTTGTACCAGAGATAAAGATGTGGGATAGAAGAACCTTACAGATACATTGTTTTTTCACCCAATTAAAAGCATAGGATACTTATATAAATAACATACCTGGAAGTAATACTAAAATTATCTGCATTAAATGTAACTGGCCCTGTAAAACATAAGAAAAGGTCCAAAAAGATTTTCTACAATGTGGGAATAGAAAGAAAAGATTGGCAAAGTCAAACAGTACTACCACCCATACCTACTCTTATTTTCCCAGTTTTATTCTGTGGGACTGGACTGTCCCTTACTCTGGTACAAGAACAACAATTCAGAAACTGGTCAAACAATAACATCTCAAGACATACCTAGAACTGTCATTAAAGTTCCACATATTTACCATTACTATTTCTACAGACTTTACAAATAAGGAACCAGAATGTAATTAAGATTCAAAGACCTGTTAGCTACTTAATCAGATCCCTGGTCCTGAAATACTGTAAAGTTCCAGTACCAAATAATATTGAAGGACATTACTGCCTGGGGCGAGGGGATGTCAACTGCTCAGAAGGACCTGTCAGCCCTAGTCCTTTCTTCAGCAAGCTCTGTAGTTTTTCTCTTCTTTCATGTATTTCTCTGTTCCTCTCCCTCCCTAACATAGAAGCTCAACTAGGACATAGATACTCTCACAGCTTCCGTAGGAAACAATAAAATGGTCAAATGAAGCTGCATATGCTGGCTGGTCCTTCCATATTCTAATCTAAAACACTAATTTTAATATATTTTTAAACATGCTGTTATTTATATTCACTTAGCTAATTATCAAAACAATCACAATACATTTAGTTTACATTTATCTTTTTTTTTTTTTGTACCAGGGATCGAACTCATGACCTCACACTTACCAGGTAAGCGCTTCAGCCACTGAGCTACATACTCAGCCCAGTTGACATTTACAATATTGAGGCATCTGAAACTCCATAAATTGGAGTTTAATTCAATAATATGCAATAAAATAAAGGCTTTTCAAAAAAGTGTTCACTTAGAGCTAAAATAAGTATTCAACACAGGGAAGAGTAAGGGAGTAAAATGTGACAGTAAAACTTCAATGCCTATTTGTAAGTATACTCTTCAATCTAGTATTTGTGAAAAAATATTTTTACCTAAATAGTGATCATTTGAATTGATAAAAGCATGTGAGGTCAGTTTTTGGAGAGCCAAAGAAGAAAACTACTAAAGATCTTCTGAAAATAAATACACTAAAATAGGGTCAGCAAATGTTTATGTACATACCATTTATGCAAAGCTGACATTAAAAATGTCACTCTAAATGGTGGTTCTCCCACAATAATCATTATAGTGGTACTTAGGTTCACCAACACTTTTGTTTACAAATAATTTAGTTCCCAAACTGAAGTGTTTGGCAAAATTTTGTTTTTGTTTCCAAACTCTGCATTGGGTAAAGAACAGGACTGTGGCCATTTTTTCCAGAATTGTGGAATGAATTAAGTTCATGAACTGAGGTATCACTATACTTTGTTAGAAAGATAAAATATCACTTACAATTAGGAAAATAAAAAAGTAAACTATGTTTACTAAATAATTTTATATTCTGAAAGGAAAACTGATCTCATAGTCTCTATTATCTAGGGGGAAAAATCTATTGGAGAGGAGAAGAAAGGAGGCTGAGTATAGGAAGCAAGGTGAAGGGACAATAAGCCTCAGAACTATGTATAGAAGCTAATACTGTAAAACACACCACATGTAAGACATATCTGTTTCCCTCAAGAAACTCATGACAGATGGCCCTGAATCAAGGCCAGCAGATTGCTATAGCTGCTGGTTTCAAACAGGAGTCTAAAGAGAATTCTTTCTGTAGTCTGTTGGCCATTTCAGAACTTAGGAAATGGAATGGTCAGAAAGAAACAGCAGGTGAGTGTGGCTGACTTTCGGAGACTCACAGGAGAGAGACCCTGGCGCATTGGGACCTGCACAGCACAGTTGACTCAGGGTGCCAGGAGAACAAGGAACTCCTCCTCTCTCTGGGAGGCAGCTGTGATCCTGCCGGCGTGTGGGCTGAGAATCAGACATCTCATGTCGTCCTGTCCCCCGTCCCGTGTGCCCCTGCTTAGCAAGTGGGAGCCAGTGAACTACACATCTTGTGAAAAGATTGGCTATGTTATTTAGTATGAGCTCCCCATATGCAAAGATATGGACAACCATTTGGAAGAAAACAAGAGACAATATGACAGATAGTGAAGATCTCTGGTTGTCTAGCTTTGAAATTTATGCTTTCTTATGACCCATTCTGTTCTGTTTCATTGTGTTTAATTTTATCCCCTTTAAAATAAAAAAATAAAAATTAAAAAATTTTAAAAAAAAGAAACTCATGACACTGTTGAAAAGTATTTTTTGCCATTGCATTTCAAGAATATAAGCATTAAAGGCATATGAGCTTACAAGACATTTTTTAAAGGTGCTCAAAACGTAGGCCTCAATATAAAGATGTCTTTAACGAAGATTTATACTTTCACAAATGCAAAGAAAAAAGACCAAACAATCATATTCTATCCAGAATATATTTTCCATTTTCATTCTTTTTACATCAATGTTGCATTCCTCTTTATAACTATGGCTCACTACCTGGGCACAGCCTCCTGATCAGAACCTTAAAGAATGAGATAAGTAGTCCTGAAATGGAAAAAATAGCAAGGTGATTCTGATCCTTCTATTCCTTCTTCTCCCTCCTCCAAATCTCACTACAAGACCCCTTACTATGCATCATGATCTTTCAAAATACACAAAGATAAGTTTCCACACAGGAAAAGTATACAGAACGTACTGAACGTAACAAATACAGTGATACTTCCCTCAGTTGTCAAAATCAATTTGTTCCCAATTCCTGTTCACACAATGAACAGTTTAAGAACTGAACATATTTTTCCTATAAAAAGTAGTAGAGGGCCAGGGATATAGCTCAGCAGTACAAGTGCCTGCCTGGCAAGCATAAGATCGGGAGTTCAATCCCTGGTGCAAAACAAAAAAGTAGTGGAAAATTAAATAACTGGCTTTGAGGCCCAAAAATTACACTAGTAACTTCAATTTTCCAGGACTATACCAAATTTCACAATGATTCGTTCTTTACCTCTATCATGATTCTCATAGCTTTCTTCTTAGTTTTACTGCTGAGATCACTAACTTTCTTTGGAGTCATGGCTATGATATTTTATGCAAATAAAGTGCAAGAAAACAAAAAGCAATGGCAAATGTTTTAAAACATTAACACAAGCACTATATGTTGCCTGGTAGGACTGCCACTTAGACTAAATGGACTTACTCTTGGACACCACAGGTTTTTTCAAGTTGGATTTTAGGTTAAATTATCGAGCAAAATTACAAACACTGAGTAGATTTTTTTTGAACTCTGCTGTTCCAGTAGCAGAAAGTTTCAGCTGGGAGCCCGTTTGGTAACTGAGGTATCACTGTATACTCAAAGTAACAGATACACTTAAGTATACTGGAAGTAAATCTGTATGCTTTCCTTCAATGTAGGATCTATCTTCAAAAGGTTAAGTTTGTGAAGAGAAAAACAAAAAATTGCCAGGCCAGCAATCAAGAATTGAGAAGTGAGAAAAGCACACCACTAGAGCCACGTCCATCACTAACTAGACTGTTAATTCAACTCAGAACAACTCCTTGGCAAAAATTTTAAGTATTTAAGAGGCAGAAAATAAATGGTGCCTAAATTTACTATAATTTAGGCCTGCTCCCAACTTCAAAAGTCTAACTGAATCTATATTTAGTTCCTTATTTACTGATTTATTGATTTATTGATTTTTGAGACAGTGTCTCGGTATGCAGTTCAGGCTGGCCTTGAGCTCACTTTGTAGCCCAGGCTGGCCTCAAACTCACGATTTTCCTGCCTCAGCCTCCCAAGTGCTGGGATTATAGGCATGCACCACCATGCCCACTTAGTTTCTTTTTTAAACAATATAACAATTGTTGGGGCTGGGGATTTAGTTCAAGGGGCTGGGGATTTAGCTCAGCAGCATAAGGGCCTGCCTGGCAAGCTTGAGGTCGTGAGTTTGATCCCCGGGCCTCCCCCTCACAAAAAAAAAACCAATTGTTTAACACTTCTCTCATTCTTTTTTTTGGAGAAATATCATTAATTATATTACTTTAAAGCAGAAAAATAAATCAAAATGTATTCGCTTGGCCTAAGGAAATCAAAGACCAAGAAACAGACACTGCCCCCAAAATACTAGCTATAATTGTTAAGAATTCTAGAGGAATTTTAACTTCAAAATAAAAAATGAGAGACTTCTCCAGATAAATAATGAGGTAGGATTTTCAATTCTTTATTATACAATAGCCATATAACTTAAAAATTTTAGGTGGAGGTTTAGCTCAGCAGTGTAAGTGCCTGCCTGGCAAGCATGAGGTTGTAAGTTCAATCTCCAGTAGCAAAAAAAAAAAAAAATTAAAGTTTAAGAATTGAACCTTCTCTGTACATGGGAATAAAATTCCTAACTGGACACTATATTTAGTATCTTCTCATTAGGAAAAAGATATAAAAACAGTTCCGTTACCTTCAGCTGCCATAGACCGTATATACATGAGTTGACCTGTGCTCCAATAAAACTTTGTAAACACAAGCAGACTTCAGTCACTTTGCTTTGAACAATCCTCTTTTTAAACCAATGTTAGACTATGTAAAATTACAGGCAAATAAGAGATAAAAGATAAACAGATAAACCTGCATATAATTATTCCACTCTATTAAGTCTTAAATTTCTACCAGTAGTGAAAGGTATTACAAGTAGCAAAAGTCAACAGAGCTGACAGGAAAGAGAATAATTAATGTGTTTTAAAAACCTGTTTCTTCGACAATCATTTCATTTAGATGATTTCACACAACAAACATTTACTCAGCACACATGGTTCCTTGGCTCTACAGAAGACAATACACTCACAAATAGCTACTGCCAATCGGGCTGGCTAAGTACAATGGTAGAAATAACCACTAACTCTGAAAGATGTTTTAGGGTCTAACAGATTTCCACATACATTACCTTAAAGCTTCATAACAACAGTACCCTGTGAAGTACATGAGCACTTGGTGTTACTCTCATTTTGGACAAAAGTGATAACCTGGCGGTTAGGAGACAAGCTTCCTGGACTCCTACTCCATGCCTCTCTAGTGCAGCTTGTACTTACAAGTCAGTGAGAATGAGTAAGATTTTGATAGGTGAAGACACAATGGCATTCCAAGAAAACAATACACACAAAAATCCAGAAGTAGAACATGATACATGTGAATAGAATGCTAGGTTGGTTCATGTGAACAATATTAGGTTATAGAGATGGGCTGAAAGCATTAGGAGAGCTTTAAAATGACTAGTGAGGAATCAAATGGTTCAGAACTGAGAAAGAAGAAACAAACATGAGACTAGGAAGGTATATTTTGTACTAAACATATGTTACAAAAGAAAGACTTCATTAATAGGGATGTTAAGTTATGGGGCAGTGCTACAGGTAGATTAGATTTTCAGAAGTCTTCAGCAGTACTCTAAAAAGATCTGAAAGAAGGGGCAGTAGTTGAAAGCCATCTCTGTAGTTTCAATATGAAGGTTCAGAGATTGCAAAGCAATTTATACATCTGATGTGATGGTTGTTATAGGTTCTCTACACTAGTCCACCTCCAAAATTTAACCAGTTCCCAAAATTACCTTAAATTTTCTTAATTTTTTTCTAAAACTTACCGAATCTTCTGGAGGTCTCTGGATTTTCCCCCAGTCCACAGAAGGTCCCTTTTCTTGCAAAAATCTATGAAATAGCTTCCGAAATCCATCAAGATCTTTTTTAGTGTGCTGTGAAAACAGAAGTTATCATTATAAGCTGCCTAATATTTAATAAAAACAGATATAAACAATACTTTTAAAATACGTATAAGAAGAGAATGTTTCATACTCTAAAACTAAAGAGTAGAAAAGCTAAAAAGGAACCACAATTAAAGGAAAAGAAGCCAAAAATCTTCCCCATCTCCTATCAATACAGTATCCTGTTACTTGAATACAATTTAGTTCATGGGAATTTCAACTGGTTCTCTGCATTATCACCAACACCTTTCTTTACTTCTATGTGGAAATTAATCTTTTTTTCAGATCACTTTATTACTACATGTTTTAGCATGTTTACATTCCTTGTGGGAGGATGATACACATACATAACACATCAGAATTCTTTCCACATCCCTTTCCTCCCCCTCCATCTGTCTCTTGAACTCCTTTATTTTTTTCTTGTACATGTTTGCAGTACATGGTTACATTGTTTATGTGGAGTTGGTACATGTGCACAACACATCCTAGTTCTTTTTTATCTCCTTTCCTTTGCCTCCTTCTCTCCTCCCTCCATCTCCTAATCCCCTTCCCCTTTGAGAAAGCTCTATCTCCCAACTATCGCTTATCTTTTATTTTGTTCTTTGTTTATATTTGAATTTCTTATAGGAGAAACCATGCAATATTTAAGTTTGTGTGTCTGATTTATTTCACTAAACAGTATGATCTCAAGTTGCATCCATTTTCCTACAAATGACTCAAGTTAATCTTCTTTATGGCACAGTAGTACTCCATAGTGTGTAAACATCACATTTTCCTTCATCTGCTAATGGACATAGAGGCCCCTTCCAAGATTTACTTATTATAACTGTGCTGCTATAAATATGGGTATGTATGTATCACTGTAATATGATATCTCTGCCAAAAGAACATGAAGGAACAAAATACAGCTAACTTAAAACATTAAGTACAAATTGAAATTAGAAAAAGAAAGGATCTTCTATTGATTCACAATTCCCACTGAATGATATGTACTCTCTTCCAGTGATATCAAAACACAACAAAAAACATTTTATTCTGATTTTCAGTGATTTTGGAAACTTCCTACAATTAAAAAAAGATTCAATGGTTTTACTATGGACAAATGTTGAAACTGTTAATTGTTAAGCAACCCCAATTTTTTGTTTCATGTTATCATACATCTACTGCTTATTTTGGGCTAGATAATCACCATTGGCAGCAACTAAGTCTGTCAAAGGATGAAACAAAAAATGCTGTAAAGTCCTTACCTCAAATTCATGTGAGGGTGCTGTGGTAAGTATTTTTTCTAATTCCTTCTTCACAGATAATTCTAGCTCTTGTCTAATGACTTCTTGGAATTGAGAAGCGCCATCTTGAGACATTGCTTTGCTAAGATCTTAAAAACATATATATATATATATAACTGTTAACAGAAAAATCAACTACACAAACAGCTACAAATAATCTATTTCTGGTGTGCTGACAAATGAAAAGGACTTGTTCTATTGTCCCACGATCCTCTGGCAGGATTTTAGCAGGATCAACTAATTCAGACTACATAATAAAAGAGGTTCAAAATTAAACATTTTGGGTAGGTGAGACAGGCTAAAGTAAAAGAATTAATGTACATATGAGCACATAATTCCATTTCTACTGTTTCCCCACTAACAATCAAAACTGGAGAAAAATTAAAAACAATTTAAATAACATTAATAACTGCTGCCTCATAAGAGAGCTGGAGAGGTTTAGCAAATTCATAGCAGCAAGACTTTTTCCCACTCCTATCCACTCTGTAGGGGAAGCAAAGAGCCTAACTGGGCTTTTTAGCTAATTCTGACCAGAAGAGTTAAAACAGAAATCTGATAAGCCATTGATAGCCTGGAGAGGAAGACTCTGGCATCTCTAGGGACCTGTGCCATGCTGGGACCTGGGGCGCTAGAAAGCAAGCAACTACTCCCCTATTTGATGAGTGGCTGTGAGCCTGCCAGCGCGTGGACTGAGAATCAAACATCTCATGTCGTCCCGTCCCGTGCCCTCCTCCCCACCCCTATTTAGCAAGTGGGAGCCAGTGATCTGAACATCTTTTGAGAGGTTGACTATGTTGTTTTGTATGAATTCTCTGTATGCAAAGATATGGACAACTATTTGGAAGAAAACAAGAGACAATATGATAGTGAAGATCTCTATTGTCTAGCTTTGAAATTTATGCTTTCATATGTCCCATTTTGTTGTGTTTAATTTTACCCCCTTTAAAACAAAACAAAACTGATAAGCCAGGCCAGCCTCTAACCAAGTTAGCCTAGCCACCCATCCCTACCTTCAATAAAATACAAAGGAGACGGGGGGGGGGCACTTAAAAACAGCTCTTATTTAGTATATAAACACATACAGGTACATGTGCACGCACGCACGCACGCGCACACACACAGACACACACACACACACACACACACACTGTATCACTATGCTACTGCACTAAATTCACAAATATCCCTCAAACTTCCTTGCTAACTCAACCTTGTATGCTTGTATGTAAAGTCCATTCTAAAGAATCAGTAAGTTCTAAAGACACTGCCCTAACAGAACAAGAGAAAATCAAATAAAGACCACTTAGGAAAGTGCAAGGAGAGGAGGGTGTGTGAAAATAAGAGTCTTCTGGCCTGGGGTCCATCTGTGGCAAACAACCCAGGTAACCAATAGGGTAATGGTATGTTCCAAGTAGGAGGAAGGGCCTTGATACCCAATAAAAACACCTGGGTACAAAGGGGCCATGAATATCCGGCTCCAGGGCCCCTATTCTCTCTCTCTTTCTCTCTCTCTCTCTCTCTCTCTCTCTCTCTCTCTCTCAGGGTAGCTTTGAGTTTTATTTCTCTTTCTTTTTCTTTCAAATAAAGTGTTCTGTTTTCCTTCTAAACTTTATATCTTTAACTCTTTATGCAATCTTTTCCATTTCAGAAGAAAAACTATTCCACCCTTGTATTTCCTATTAAAGAGCTCTGGTAGATGCTAGCAACTCCAGTGTGTCATAGATCATTTTTATTACTGCAGAGTGCAGGGCTGCCTGCCCCCTTCTGATCCCCAATTTGAGCCAAGACTTTTTACTGCTTTTCTGTGTCACACTAGACTACTAGGGCTTTTGGCATAGCTGGGCACCTATATGACAGATAAAGGTGACAGAAATACCTGTTAAATGAATACTAACAAAAAAAGGAAGACAGAAAAAGAAAACACCCCAGGCCCAAATACCTTGGGAGAAAAAAGCCAATACAGGCTTTTGCACACACTTTAAGTATCTGAAGAATAATCATCCTGTCTGCTGCTTATACAACCAGGGACAATTACATTATTATCCACTTCTCCCTTAGCCTCAGGACCTAATTCAATCTTATTTATAAATTTATAAATTGTTAAGCTTATATTCAAATCTTTCATGTGACAGATAATGATTTCTACAAATGCTGGTTATTTTTACTGAACCATATTTTCAAAAGGCAAAAATTAAAAAAAATCCCTTCTACATTCCCTCACACTATAAAGTATTTCTTTTATTATTTGGGTAAGAGAAGGAAACATTTATATAGACAATTAAAGCCAGTATAATTTATATTTTAAAGATATTTTTGAGAACACGCATTAGTAAACCTTGTAACTCCTAGGATAATTTATTTAATATAGTTAGCCTCTATTTCTTCCAAATACATAAAAATGTTAACAAATGAAATATTTAAACAAAGATCTTCAGAAATAGAGAAAAAGGCACATGCACACATACTTCCCATCACATTAAAACCCAAGTGCTCGCTTCAGCAGCACATATACTAAAATTGGAACGATACAGAGAAGATTAGCACGGCCCCTGCGCACATTAAAACCCAAGAGGAAAAAAAACTCAAGGGAATTTGGTGACAGTATTCAACCCTAAATAGCCATTTTCTAACTGTGTACTTTTTATAGCCATAAACTAACTTTACAGACTCCAATAAAATTACTAAAGTGACCCAAGACTGTGGGTCAGATGGCTATTTATACATAACTTCTCTGTGAGATAGTAAAAAGCACCATGCCTCAAAAATAACTTAAAACTATGCTTTGACTAGTAAGAGGCAATTTGATTATAATCTATAAAAACCAGTGACAATAGATGGGCACATGTACCTGAGCTACTATAGGTAATTAAAAGCTACTGCAGTATAGTTTAAACTAAAGTTCAAATAACATCAACCACATATGTTTATCCCTTGGGAGATATAGTCTTTTTTTTTTTTTTTTTTGTACCGGGGATCAAACTCACGACCTCACGCTTGCCAGGCAGGCGCTTAAGCCACTGAGCTAAATCCCCCGCCCGGGAGACATAGTCATCAACTTAAAATTTGCCACAAGTTACATTTCCCAACCTGATGCCTCATGTGTATCTAGGATTCAACTTCTTCAATCTTTAATTCTCCTGTTAATGTTTGGAAAATAACTTAGAAAAAAAATCAAATATAGAGAAAAACTTCTATATTAAAGAATTCATAAATTATTTGATTCTGAGCTGCTATCTTGATCAATTAAAATAGGTAAAAAATTACAACGGTTTTAAAAAAATTTATTTAAAGAGAAAAAAAGCGAAACAGAAAAAAGGGTAGAAATAATACAGAATTTAAAAAAAATAAACACTAAGAAATCACTAGTTGATAAATTACATACTGTCATCTTAGAAATAGTTACAACAGGTTTTAAACTAAATTTTTTTGTTAAGACTCTAAGATATCTTACAGACTTGCTACTTTAGTTGATGAAGTTAGAAGACCAACATTCATGTCACTTTTCTAAAAATTAGAGATGGAAACATTTAACTTACTCACATTGTAGGCAAAAGACGATAAAACTAAATGTAACTGCAAAGTTTAAAAATAACTAATATAGTTATTTGAGACTGTCCAAATGTGGAAAGTGAAAAACTACACTGGAGGTTCTCAATGCAGAAAAATAGCCTATCAACTGACATGTTTAAGGTAAAAATATACAGAATTACCAAGCTAATATTATCCTCTTTACCAAGTCAAGCTAGGAAAGGCTAGCTGAAAGAATCAGTAATACTATCCGTGATTTTTGCAAACTAGCAGTCAAATCTTTAGACACAGATTCAAAAAATCTAAAAAAGATTCAAACTTGAATAGTAGAAAATATTCCTAACCTTTATTTCTTTCATTTGTTTGATGAATATAATAAACACACAGGAGAAACAATGTACACATTTTCTACCATGTTTTTAAGTGCAATCTTTATACAAAAAAGAACATTATAACAAAACTATAACCTCTTCTACCCCATTCTGCTGCTATTTCACTCTCCCTTTCCTGGACAAAGTGCTACCATGGAATTCTATATCTAGTGATTAAAGAATAAGTAAGGGTTATGTAGGCCTGTACTTCCAGCACAGGCTAAGGGCAGGAGGATCACAAGTTCAAGCACAGCCTGGACAACTTGGCTAATTCCTGTTTATAAATAAAAAAATTAAAAGATTAAAGGTTGGAGATGTGGCTCAGTGCAAAGGTCCTGGGTTCAATTCTTGGTACCATGGGAGTGAGGAGATAAAGAAGGGTCTTCAAGGAATAAAAAATATTCAAGAATAAACAAAAAGGACTGGGCATTTAGCTCAGCAGCATGAGCACCTGCCTGGCTAGTGAGTGGTCGAGAGTTCGATCCCTGGTACAAAAACAACAACAACAACAACAACAACAACAACAAAACAAAACCAGAAGAAGAAACAAAAAGGAAAACTGCTTATGCAACCAGAGAAGCTGAGGGACCTGGGCACAGATCTGAAGGCACAGAGCTAGAAACCATTTCTCTTTACAGTGACTTCCTTTACTCACTCTGAATTGTTAAAGAAAGGTATGGAATTTCTGGAAGGAAAGAAAGTACAGATCTCAGAAGCTTTTTAAATTTAACATTCTCAGATTATACTGCTGGCAATGACAGCTATGTTTCTAAGGGAAGGTCAATTAATAATGCAAGATTTGTAACCTCAATGTTTTTGTCCTTCCCCTCTTCCCAGCAAAACAGAACTGATCCTCCATGACTTCAAGCAGAAAGCAATATAGAAATCAAACATCTTATTACCTTAGTCATTAATCAAAATATTTTTAGAGAGCGGGCAATTAATGTGCCCTCCTTATTTTGCAGATAAGTAAACTAAGGTTGAAAATAGTTCAATGACTTATCCAAGATCACAGAGAAACCTAATGCTAGATCCCAGAAGGAAAGCTTTTTTTTTTTTCTTGAGCTCTATCCTACCACAATGAGTAGAAATAGCCTATTCATACTCTGTGTCTCCCCAAACCAGCCTGGCGCTCTTTAAATTTTGCCTTGAAATGTCTATCTTTCACCTTTAAAAGCATTTCTGTCAGAATTTCTTATGTCCAGTCAACACTTTGAATAACTCTTCACCCCATCATCTTAGGCTTACAAGAATTACTTTGATTTATTTCATCACACTTTCAGTCAATTTCATATAAAACAGGCAGTGTTTTTACCACCTTTGCCCCTCTCCCACAACTTCCTAATTCTTCCTTGTTCACAGGAAGCAAAATTTCAACATTATGGACTTTCTGCTATCTAACTACAGGGTAAAAAAAGAAAAGAGAGGGGAAAAAAACCTAACCAGAAAGAAAAACAAAAGAAGAAAGCAAGAGAGGGGACATTTGATCTGACAAGAATTTTTGTTTCTCAATTCAGGTATTTCATTCCATGCATTTCAGCCAACTAAGAGGTATACACAATACCCTTTTCCTGACACTCTACTACTGGCACAAACAAAATAACTTCATATTCTAAAGTACAAAACTAGTTTCACAATGCACAGGCCATGAAAAAGCCACTGGGAAAATACTTAGAGCAACAAAAGATGGAAGAGCCATCCCCAGTCCACCTCTCTCAGCTCATAAGCTCTGAGTAACCCTAACCTTCTTGGGAAACCCACATTGAGAGATACTTCAATTAAAACAATTGGAGACTTAATCTTAAACCAAGAAATGACTTGTGATTCAAATGAACACAAAACTCTAAGATTGTAATGCTAACTAGAAATAACCATGAATTAACAGTCATGGAATACTGACGAAATTTACAACCAATTCAAACTAACCAGCTTCATCTGGGCTCTCTATAGTTCTTTAAACTCAATTATTTTTTAATATTCTTCCTAGAAAAGCTCTTCTTTGGGTTCCATTACCAATATCATCCTGTATTTTTTCTTACCTCTCTCACCATGGCTGTTTCCATAATTAACTGTTCCTTCACCTACTTTCTAGGTTTCCAAAGATTCTGTGCCCAGATCTCTTTTCTCAACTATTTCCTCACCAATCTTCTTACTGAAAATTCTCGAATATATTGTTTTCATCATATCTTTTTCCCCTGAGTTCCAGGTACACATTCTCTACCATCTTCTAGATCTTTTGCACCTAGATACTCAGCTAGACCCCTCAAACTCAACTTTGTTTTTATCCAAAAAGAAATTCATCATATCCAAACTAAATTACTCTTCTTGTCCTTCCTGTTCGTCATAGTGCTAACATTTTCTTATTCATCCAGGTTGAAACTGCAGTCACACAGTTGGCTCGTCCCTCCTTTCCCCACACATTTTTAAATTCAATCCAATGCCAAAGCGTTACTGGTTGAGCACAATTCCATTCTTGCCTTTTTATTTTCCTATCACCTTAATTCCTGGAGCATTTTCACTGTCTTGGTCATGACTGGTGGTACGAAGAACGACATCATCACTCCCAATTCCTTAAGTCACTTCTCTTCCTCATTTCATGAATTCTCATGAAATAAGGTTCTCAAATTCCTTACCCAGATGTGTCTTAAAAGCTAGGCTGAACTACATTTCAGACTAGCCAAAACTAGCTACAGAATGTATAAAGGCTGTAATTTCACTCTCCATTTGTGACTTCTAAAACTCTAATACAAACACTGGAGGGCTTGTTAAAACATAGCTTTCTGGGCCAGGACCCAGAGACGCCAAATCAGTAGGTTTGAGATGGGAAGAACTTTCATTTCTATAAGCAAACACTGCCCAATATTGCTTTGAGAAGCTCTAATGAAGGTTTGCTCCATTTACCCCAGTGTTCATAGTAGCCGTGTTCGTCATTCTTGTTGTCACCTATTCTACACCCTAATTCCACGGGTTTCAGAGTTAGCACCAGGCTCAGGGTGGTTTAAATAAAGACCTCTAACCAACTGGTTTAAGCAGGATTCTGGCTATTAAGCACAAATTTTTCTAAGAACCTTAGAAAATTCAGTTCCTCACTTAAAATTTAAAAAAAAAGGAATGAGGAAAAAGTCCATATGAATGCTTAATAAATGCTTTTTGATTAAAAATAAAAGGCTATTGGGCTTTTGAGAACTGGAACAGCATCAAACATGCATAGCTATTTGATAATCAAGATTTTTGCTATTATACATTGCTTACTTTATTTTTAAACACTACCACAATTTATATACAAATCTTGCTTCTTTTTGTTAATTAAGATTATTAAGAATTAGCCAGGGGTGGTGTAATCCCAGCACTCAGGAGGCTGAGGGAGGCAGATGGAGAATAGCTTGGGCCACAAAGTGAGCCAAAGGCCAGCCCGAACCAAACAGTGAGGGACCTTGTCTCAAAAAAACCCAAAAAAAAGGATTATTAATAATTAAGATCATTAATAATTAAGTATTAATATTAAGATTATTACAATTAAGATTATTCTTGTTAATAATTAAGATTTATCTTATACAATAGAGTAGTTCTAAAAATCTCAAAGAAAGAAGAAAATATCACTTCTGGAAAATAGCATTCAGAAGGGATTCACTAAACTATACCAGTTTAAGTTTAGTAGAGGACAAGAAAGTTATGCCAAAGAGCTATCATACTTGTTGAAAAGAGAAAGGAATACAACTTAAAATCACCACCAAGGATTACAAACTGATCTGGTGGTCCTTGTGTATAATGTGATACCTATACATTTAAATAAAACTTTGAAGCTTGGAAGGGCTTTAAGATCAATGAGTCCAATTCCTTATCTTGGAGATAAAGAAAAAGGAGGCCAGAGATGCTGACATGGCTAAGGACACAGCAGCAGTGCTAAGCTGGAACTCAAGTCCTGCTGATTGGTGCTCTGCTTCTTTCTCCTTCCACTAAAGGAATGTTGCTTCTTTCATTACATGGTTTATTCCTTCTAAGGGATATGCCACCACATCTAAATGAAAATGAGTGACTCAACTATGTCTATTAAATGAGGTTATTATGTAACATTAAACTACGAATTAGAATAAGCATTCTCTTAATGCATTTTATGTTGTTCAACCTTTTTCGGAGCTATAAAAAAACTGAAGAAAGCTTTTATTCATTCTTTAAATACTTTATTAATAAAACGAAGTATTTTATTATTGGTTCAAATGAGCCTCAAACAGTGCACATATCAGTTATTCAGTTTTTCTGTACTCACTGGAATTTTTTAAATTCTAAGTAGGGGTATAAGACAAATGGAATACCACATCAGCATTTGCCAGGATGCAAACTGGAGGAAAATAGAAACTCCAATCACTTTGTCTGCAGTTCACTGTGGCCAAGAAACTAGTGGATGCCAGATGTGGCAGCATATGCCTATAATCTCAGCACTCACTTGG
Organism: Dolichotis patagonum; assembly: GCA_004027295.1. NCBI lineage: Eukaryota > Metazoa > Chordata > Mammalia > Rodentia > Caviidae > Dolichotis > Dolichotis patagonum. Next base: position 37,795 of record PVJX010007813.1, on the reverse strand, counting down.
GATGCTGAGGTAGGAGGATCGCTGAGAGTTTAAAGCCAGTCTGGGCTACACAGTGAGTTCAAGGCCAGCCTGAACTAATAGTAAAACCCTGTCCAAAACAAAAAGTGGAGCTATTGTCAAAAGGAATGTCCATTGGAAATATTATTGTTGTAATTGGTGACTAGAAAGCAAAAAGCAGACTAAGCATAATGCAACCATTTCAGTCATCATTTGTACCCAGATCCGTGAATACCAAAAATAAGGTTTTAAAATATAAGTAAAATCACAGAAACATAGGAAACTTTTGATTTACATCAGAAAAACAAAAAAGATGTAGAAATATTTGGGGAAAATGCAACATTTTGTTGTTCATGGAAGCTAACAAAGACAACTCAGCTAATTTCTCCATGGTTCTCAAAAATGATCTTTATCAAATAGGTTGGGGGCACAGTTTCTTTTGGAGTTAACTGAGAAAAACAAACAATGGAAATATTAGCAGTGGTAGAATTTAAGCATTAGACAATTCCTTTACAACAAACTACAAAAGGTGCCAACTGAGCATGGTGGCTCATGACTGTAATTCTAGCACTTGGGAGACTGAGGCAAGAGAAGCACTGCAAGTTCAAGACCAGCCTGGGCTACAAAGTGAGCTCAAAGCCAGCCTGAACTGACTATATAATGAGACTCTGTCTCAAAACGAAAAAAAAAAAACAAAAAACAAAAAAAAAAACAAGAAGGTGCCTAAATGACCAATCAAGAAAACTAGGAAACAGCTTTCAAATGGAATATTATCTCCTTTCACACACAAAAGTTGTACAATCAAAAACATACAAAGTTTAATTTTTTTCCAATAGTTTAACAAGCCAACTATCATAGAATTTATTTTTTAACATATATATAAATGCCTGGTAGAATTTTAGAGATCTAAGAAACATGGTTTTAATTAATAGTCACTGAGTGGAAGATAATCCACCAAATTATGAAAATCAAGATGTCCACAATTCAAACACTAATAGTCGAGTTCAAAATATGCAATTATAGGGTGTGTCAAAAGTGTAACACTCCTTAGAAAAATTCTAGCTTCCATATAATAGAATAGCACATAATGAAAAAGGGAATAAGGGAATTATATTTCCTCATCCATTGTAAATCTCAAACCCTATGAATTTATTCTAATACTGTTGGAATTTACTCCAACAGCAGAAGTGTAATGGTGCTCTTCTCCAAGAGTGGAAGGGTTGTCAAGACGAATAGCATTACAGGAAGTCAGTACAGCTAATTCTCATTCATCTTCACAGATAACAAATATTTGTTTATACTAACTTTTCAGTAATGAATTTTTACATTCAGTAATGAATGTAAAATTTTCTGAAAACTCAGAATGCCCACATTTCTACAAAAAGTACCAAGTACAACTTAGTAGAAACTGGAAAACTATACTATATTGTTCTTTCATCTTGAACATTTTTATTATTAGGCCAAATAATATTCCTCATACAAAGTGTTCCACATTTTAATTATGCTACAACCCATCTCTGAAGAAAACACTATACACACAAAGAAAGAGAATGGTCTCTGTGAAGTGATATTGTAAAAATATACCTACTGTTCAAATATTTCAATGTATCTTCAGATTATCAAAATGGAACTTCCAAGAAGTGTACCAGTTAATATTCATTTCTCTAAAGTTCTTTGTCAATTTCTTTCCTCAGTAGGTTTTTACAAACAAAAATCATCCATCTTATTAGAAGGCTGAGTTAGTGAGTACAAGGGAAATTTAACCAGAAAGATTACAAGATCCATGTTAGAAATGTCAATAAAATTTTCATCAGCTCAATTCTTCATTTTGAATTACTTTTAATTGTATACTTATAACTGTTACTGAATTGAATTAAATATCTCTTCTCTCTCTCTCTCCCACTCTCTCTCTCAACACAATACTGAATTACAATTTTGAAAAATGAGGGGTATGCTTCAGTTGGTACTTAGCTGGTGTTAGGCCTCACTCAAATCCATGTCACAATATTCCTGGGTTTTTTAAAAGTATCCTAGTCATTTAAGTGACTAGCAACAGGCTAAAGCTGGTTTTAAATTTGAGAAGAACCAGGCCAAGGCCTGATCTCCACAACCAGGCCCCAGAATGCTTCTCATCCCTGTATTCATCTGAGACCCTTCTAGTTATAATTAGCTCAGTAATCTTCCCTGGCTAGCTGCCATCTACCAAACGGGAATCACCAGAAGAGTCACAAAAAGAATTCTAACAAATGGGTAAGCTGACAGGTCTCAAATACTTTTTAAGTGACACAGAGATACTTAAATAGCTTTCCCTGAAATATAACAAAGTGCCTCAATTTAAAAATAAGGGAATTTTTATATAACTTACATAATAGCATTTAAAAAAATTTAATGCCTCTAACATTACAGCATAAGCCTATAATATGGCTTTAGCTGAGTCTCTTCACCACTTATAAGTAAAAACATTTAGGGAAGTAACTCAGGACTTTTCAAAAGCAAAATTCTAAGTGGCACCCACTGATAAACCTGACCCCCCCCCAAAAAAAACCCCATAACTGATGACCCCTAGTATCTATAAATCTGACAAGCTATGAAAAGAGATAGTGCTCACATTTATACAGAGTAATTGGAGGCCCTGTAACAATCCCTGGAGCACAGAAAACTAGAGCTGGAGGAGAAATTTCACAGGCAGACAGTGAGGATCTGAGGGGAAAGAAAAAAAAACCCAAATAACAATTATGCTGTAGATCCAGTAAAGAAGAGTCTTCCTAAGAGAAAGAACTTTAAACACAGACTTGTGGAAACAGCCAAAGAAACCCAAAACTTCTTTTAGTCAAGGGATATACATCAAGAACTCTCCTGCATATCAAAATTAAGTATTTTTATGACCTGAACATTTCCAATTCAGTTTATGGTCCAAATGCTTGAGGATGGAGATGTCTACCTTTCCCATAAAATATACAGACTATTTTGGAGAAAGAGATTCAAACAACCCCATTTTCTAGGACATTAAAAAAATACAGTACATGCATATAACACAGATGATAGTGGATGTGCCTAACTTCAAGTGCCCAGCAGAAGGGATACACCAGAAATTCCTGTAAATAGTAAGCGCTTACAATTTTTTGACTGGGCTGAAACAAAAACTGCAACCAATTTGCATTCATTTCTCATACTGTCCAAACTTTACCCTTTCTTATTCTATCTTCTTATGCATAACCAAAACAAAACAAAACAAAACAAAACAAAACAATGTTTATCAACTCCCAAGTGCCCAGGCCAGAACAGCAAACCTGGAATAGGAAAATAATGTTTATTTTTATTGATGATACATGGTTATATTTCTGGTTAGCAATACCATCTGAAAGGCTATCATGACTGTTTAGAAAAAAAAATCATTGGCCACCTAATATGTGCCTAGCATACTAATATAATTAGTCTCATTTCAGCTTCTTGACAATCCTGAGACACAAATACTAGTATCTATTTTTTTTTCTCTAATGCTGCGGATTAAATGCAGTCCCTTCAGCATGCTAATCATTTGCTCTACTACTCCCCAACACCCAATTTTTATATAGGTACAAATATTTTCAAAAAAATTGTATGTCACATGTTAGTAACATGACTCAAATCTAAGTCCTTAAGAGGTCTTCCATCTTTCTTAGCATTTATGCAATCTCAGAGGTTATGAAACTACAACTAAAAATGTAGACTAATCTACAGTTTCAGAGCACTTGATATTTACAATCTATTTCCCTCAAGAATACATTATCTTTGCCTACAGAGAATGACAGCCTCGTTGGAGAAACAAGATTTGCCTATTGTTTTTAATGCATAAAACAACAAAAGGTGTTACAGAGGCCCTGGGTTTTAAATATATGTAAATTTCAGGACTTCTTACTGGTTGTGAACTTTGGACAAAACACTGATTTTTTTTTTTTTTTAATTGAGATAGGGTCTCTCTAAATAGCCCAGGCTGGGCTCGAATTTGTGATCCTCCTGCCTCACCAACTCAGGAGTGCTGGGATTACTGGTGTGTGCCACCTCATCCAGTTTTAACTTCTTTTCATGTAGTTATGATAAAAATTTACTTCTAGAGTTCTTAAGAAATAAATGTATGAAGAAGACAATGTATGAAACTAGGAGCCTAACATTTGTTAACCTTTTCTTTATGAATTAGCAAGAATCAAACAGTAATGAGTAGAAACATCAATAAAGTCAGGTGTGGGGGCGCTCCTCTGTAATCCCAGTATTTGCGAGGCAGGGGGATCATTGCAAGTTAGAGACCAGCGTGAGCTACCAAGTGAGCTCAAGGCCAGCCTGAACTGCATAGTGAGACCCTGTCTCAAAAAGAAAAGAAAAGAAACATCAGTAAATTCTGTAAGGAAAAAGAAAATAAAAAATTTGATTTGCTTAAAAAAATTAAAAAAACAAAATTACATCCTTAGACTTCAAAACTGATACATAGAGACAACTGCATAATTAGCCAATGAGGTTTGTAATTTATACCAGCAGAGTGACATATGGTAACTTGAAGTACAAAATTTAAAATAATGATAAAACAGGCACACAAAAATATTTTGCTCAAAACTTACAACTTAAAATAAAAATTACAATTTAAAGTCAAAGTGGATGGCTACTAAATGTAATGTAGTATCTTGGGCTGAATCATGGGAACAGTAATCTGAAATTTATACTTATTAGAAATGTACCTCTGTTAATGTCTTAGTTTTGACAAATGTGCAACTTTTTTTTCTTTTTCTTTTTTTTTTTTTTTTTTTTTTTTTGGTACTGGTGACTGAATTCATGACCTCATGCTTGCCAGGCAGGCATCTGTGCCACTGAGCTAAATCCCCAGCTCCAATATATGTGGCTTTCCATCATTTGGGGGGGGGGGACTGGGAATTGAACTCAGGACTTTGCGCTTGCCAACCAGGTGCTTATGCCACTGAGCTATATCCCCAGACCCTAAATGTGCAACTTTTCTATAAATGCAGGATTCCAAAACCTAGTTTTAAAAAAAAAAAAAGTGTATGGCAAAGTAACGATGGATATGTATAACCACTCTGCCACTTGATTCAGAAACTCCTCAGGACAGCCTTAAGAGCAAAACTTGTTAATGGGAACCAACTCTGCAAGCCACTTTAAAACTTAACTACAGGGAATACTTTGAGCTTAATAATTCTAACTTTGAAAGAGAAGTGACCTGTCTATTTTTCCTTACCACATTATTAAAAGCACATTCAGGCTTTAGGGTCCTGAATATGATTGTGATTACAAAACAAGTTTCTAAGCTACTTCTGTCTTTCTAATCTTGAATAAGACTTTTATTTAATCAGGACTTAAGCAAATATCTTTTAGTATATATAAAGTATAACATAAACTTGAAAGTTTAAAGACAAGTGACATTTCTGAGCTTAATGCTAATGCAGACATATAAGGGTCTCATTTATTTCCTTAATAAGGCAGGCAATCAGACTCTCTTAATCTATTATCCAAAACTCAAAGAAGAATTAATAAAGTGGTACAAAATTTCCTAGGGCAGTTTTATGTACTACCAACACAACTTTTTTATAAAGTACATCTACATGTTTTGAAAATCACATTCAGTGGCTGTGAACTTTATGAGCTGTGTGTTCGGCAAGATGGCTGAAGCTTTCACAAGCTGGGGTCTGCAAGGAAAAAGTTCACTTGCACATCAGCAATTACAACTGGTTCAGAGGTTTAGGGCAACACTAATTTCAACCAGTATACCCCACCCCCACATTCCCCATACACAAAAGCAATGTTATTGTTTAGCTTAGGTGGTGGGTATTCTCTAACCCTTTTTAAATACATACGGGGAATTTAAAGGACAATTTTCAAATTTGAAGTAATCTTCACATTTCAAAGGGAAAAAAATAAACAGCAATGCAGCAAAGTCATTTCTCCAGATGAAATGACCTCCAGCTTCAATGGACTACTCCCTATTTCGCAATAAATGAATCTCAGGCTCAAACCACGTACACACTAAACAGAGTAGAAAGGAACACTAAAGCTTCCTCAATGGTTCTAGCAAACCCACCTGCCCACCACCCCAGCCCTTCGGGTTCCCTTTCCCGAATACGCGCCACGCACAAGTACCTTGACACCGAACCCGCAAAGAGAACAAGGATTAATCGGCAGCCAAAATCCTGTTCTAATCATTAACAGTCACTGTGAGGGTGCCAGAGTACTACTAACCTGATTTTAGGGAGGCAGAAGTGAACCCAGCAGGGCACAGGGGCCTATATTATACTTATCGGAAAGGCCAACCCAGCAAGGAGTTCAAGGCAGCTCAGATGTCAATTTAAGGAAAAGGGTTTCGCAAATGGTATCTCAAATGAACAACTCCACTTCCAAACCACCCCCCACCTCCTGCTGCCAGGACCCAAGTTCGGCTTAACAAACCCGAGAGATAAGAAGAAATATATCTTACCTTGTACAAATCTCGACATCTTAAGAGTTTTACTAAAATACTCTGACTGGTTTTTGTTTGTTTCTTTGCCTTTTTAATTTCTAGAGGAGTCACGCTTTAGGACAGATCTTTCTTGCTTTTAACACGCGACGTGTTCTTTCTCTTCCTATGTTTAGTTACTTAAGGGAGTATTCATTCAAAGCGTTTAAAACTGGCATTAAAAAAAAAAAAAAAAAAAGACACCTAGGAAAACCTCCCCCAACTCCAAGAGGCGAAAACTTGGTGAGACCGAGTTGATACTCTTGAGCTCCTGACACAACTGAGGGGCAGCTGGAGACTCCCGAAAAGGTAAAACCACACAAACTTAAATTTCATCAATGAAAGAGGCGGGTCTCCAGCGCTGTTTCACCGCCCCTCGGCCTCCACGCCCTCTGGGGCAAGACCGCAGCGGGCGCCCGCCGCACCCCCGCCCGCCCCCTCCCCAGCGCTGCCGTCCAGTCTCCGGCTGGTTCCCGGGGGAACCTCAGTCAACTGCGGCTCCCGCCCAAGCTGGGGTCAGGGAGGCGGCTGAGGGCGCCAAAAGGTGGCAAATGTAACCATTTTTGCCAGCTCATAAATATCCCGGGACGAGAAGGCGCTACGAATTCGGTACTCGCGGGACCCCACTGGCCGGGGCCTCAAGAGCCCGATAGATGAGCCGCTACACCCGGCTACAGTTTTTCCCGGGAGAGGCCCACAGACGGCCACGTCGCCCCGCCCCCACGCGGACCCCGGGAGGCTCCGGCTGAGGGGTGAACCCGCGCACCCCCAAGGGCTCCCAGGCTAAGGCCCGACCCTTCCCACGCATATTTTTGTCCATACTGCCCTGCGCGTTTTCAAATCCCAATTTCGGCCTTCGGAGCCACCGCGGGTCAGAGAGAAACAAACACAACCCCGCCCCCTCCAGAAGCCGACAACAAGACCCACCTTCCTCTCTTCTTTTAGTAGCTGAGAAACTGGGGGTGTGTATGGCGGCGCCCCAGGAAAAAGGCTCGCAGGCTGAGAGAAAGTCACCTCTGAGGCACTACTCTCTCCCCCTCCTCTCACACACAGACACACCTGGAACCTTTCGCCAGCAACAGCAGCCCAGCTGTTGCCCCCCCTTCTTCCCACTAGTCAGCTGGCTCCCAACACCAAAGCCCCCACTTTCTCTCAAACACCTCCCCTCACCCTTCATTCAGCGTAGCCCCCCTCAATGCGGAAATGTCTCACCGAGCAGACCGATAGGTGCTGTGGCCAATCAGAAGCTGAAGTTAACGCAGGGTCTGGCCAATGAGACATGCGGAGGTGGCAGGGGCGGGGCGCTTTCGGCAAGAGGGAGCCCTGCGCAGGCGGGCGCTGAGGCAGACCCTGGAATCCCGCGCGTGGGAGGCACGCCAGCAGTGGCGGCGGCGGCGGCGGTGGCTGCAGAGCCTGCGGTGGCTTCGCAAGGGATGTCGCCCGGGTAGCACTTCTAGACGTCTGCAGACCATCTCTGCGAGGGACAGAACCCAAGCCCCAGTGGTTTATTTTTGCAGCACGTAAAACTGCCTGGCATACCAGAGACTGAAGAAATCTCAGTGGATGAAGCATGAGAAAGCCCAGACCCTTCTCGGTCCTGGTTTGAGGGGCTTGGGCAAACGTCCCGCAGTGGGCAATGGATGTGTGTGGCCTACTAAAAGAGGGGGGAATTAGGGTGTCAAAGGGAGGGTCCCAAATGAAGCCTCCCTCACCAGAAGAAGCCTCCCCTACTACTGTCCTCTTTGCCCCCATCATCTTCTAGTAGAAATGGGTCTGAGATCAGGCGTTTACATTTCTGATCTGTGTGAAAAATAGCTTTGCTTCATCCCCTCAAGAGATGCTTTCCATTTGATAGACTGTTAAAGGCCTCCAAGAAACGAGGGTGTTAAAAGGTGGAACGTTGATGCTAGCCTGTGGACTGCGACGTCACGCCTTTTATTGCCAACCCCACCTTACATGATGCCTGCCAGTGGTGTATCTCATATTTAATATTTACACTTCATGATGCAAATAACTCGCGTCAAGACGGATGTAACAGCGCCCTCTCTTAAGTGCTTCCAATAAACCAACTACTTTCAGAAAGATCCAGACATTGGGCAACATTCTACGAAGGAAAGTGACAATTTTTAAATGACTCATTCTCTTAAAAAAGAAACTTTTAATTTTTTTTGGTCCACATATTCATAAATGTGATTAACACAGAAAAGTTGTCATAGTAGAGAATGACTGTCATTGATACTTTATGTAGTGTCTAAAAAGATAACACTCCAAATCTCTCAGCTTATAAAACTAATTTCATAAAATACAACTTAAGTATCTAACATCCAATATCTAATATTAGCATTTGGAGGCTGGCAATGTTGCTCAGAATCTCTACATGCTTGTGAACAGTAGAGAAATTGTTCCAGTACTGAATGAGCTGTGTGTATGAATCAGTGCTCCAAATAAAACACCACTAAAGATTTGAGCCCAGGAGAGTTAACTTAGCCTGAAAAAGAGGGGTGTTGGAAGCTACAAAGTCTTTAGTTATATAAGGTTTATTAGGAGAAAGAGTGATCAGTTATTTTCCACCTGGACAGAAGATTAAAAGAAAGGAAATGGATTTTAATTGCAGCAAAAGCATTTGGCAGTTCCTAAGAATGACAACTTGATTTATGAGTCATTAAATGTTGAGTTATAGTACCAAAGAATGTTGTATGCTTGCAGCCTCAAGTCTTCAAAAAGTAAGTACCTACCTATCTTTAGTGCTTCAATCTGTAACCAGGCAAAGAACAGTTTTTAAAGACTTAGCACTCTACATTTACCCAATATTATTTTCATAATGTGTTGCAAATGGAATTTCTTTATACAGAATCTTAAATTTAAATTCTGAACCCTGACACTTTGTAAAAGAACTTGCTATTCCCTCACAGCCACTAGGAAATAACTCACTTGACAGATCATGAGGGGATAGTGAAGAAAGACAGGAGATTGTCTAAGACCATGCCCTGCTTAGGTGACAGTTGCTCCTCTATATTACATTTCAGTACCTGAAAAATCTCAGTGGCTCTCTCCATCTTTAATCTCTTTTTCATAATGTACTACTTTGTAATACCCTTTAGGGGTGCATAATGTTGATATTTTTATCAGTCTCAGAAATCTTTAATGAATAGATTTAACCTTTGCAGAAACTTGTGGTAAGGGAAGATGAGGATGGGTGGCTGGGAAGGAGGTTGCAAGCAGGGATAGAATTGGGGCGAGATGAATTACCGTTTCCTGTCCATGCTTCCGTCATGGAAGTGGGCTTTTGTGTGATACCACATGTAACCACCCCAGGATAGTATAAATGCTGGCTATGTCTTTTTCTTTCCTTCTTTTTACTTCCCCATAGAAATACAAGCAAATTCACTTTGGTTTAACTAGTCCCATGCCCTGAGATGTACAATAGCTTTGCTATATAGTTTCCTTTTTTCTAGACAGGAACTTTCTTTTAACCATGAAACAGTGTCTGTTTCACTATTTCCAAAGATTCTTTGTGATGGGTCAATAGATTAAGTACTAGACACTGTGTCTGGTACATACCAAGTACTCTGTAAGTGTATATTGAATGACTACCTTAATTTAGTAACCCTAAGTGTTTTTAATTCCCAGTATTAGATCCCACTTTCTACTCTCTAAGAATCATAAATAAGAAATTTAATTTATATTGAGGTAAATATTTTTAAATATGTACCTGGCCCAAATATAAGAATAATAGCAGGAAATAAAGTACCCTGATAAATTTAAAGTAAGCTTCTCTAATGGTCACTAATGAATATTATCTAATAAGGGGTGATTCTGAAATTGCTAAAATATAATGTGTGGGATCTCTTTTTTTTTTTTTTCTTGACTATTTTGCCCTGTCCTCTGTACTCAAGAAAATATTTTTATTATTTCTTTCTTTCTTTATTTTCTGAGACAGGGTCTCTTTATGCAGTTCCATCTGGCCTTGACTCACAGCAATCCTTCTGCCTCAGCCTCCTGAGTGCTGGGATTACAGGTGTGCACCACCACGCCTGGTTTGTACTCAAGCAAATGAAACACAAGTTTGAGGAAACATGCCATAGACATAAAAATTTCTCTATTAAGCCCAGAATGTTTAGCCAAGTTACTAGCAACAATTATGTACTGGACTGCTGCCCACACTCAATATTGGTTCCCATCTTTACCCACATAAAAGCGGAAAAGCGGCTACTGTGAATCAGCAGTTGCCAGTTACTGAATAGATTTAATCACAGTGCATTTCATTTAAAAGGTAACCAAACAGGGCTAACTGGAAAAAAGACATCAAATTGTATATATTAGATGGACTACTACTGAATGAGTAGTATAAAATGAATGTAGTTTCCAAATTTCAAGGAAGAGAAAGACTTCCTTCCTGTTGCCAACACCCTGTTGTTAACGAATTGGGAAGTTTGCTGCAATAAGTTGTGAATTTAAATTAAGATATATCCTTCCATTTGTTACTCTATGACTTTTAAATTATATTGAAGGTTATATAACTTTTATATCAGAATAATAGCAATTATTTCAAAAAACCTAGAGCCTTTAAAAAACAGTTATCTAAAGAACTGAAACCATTCTTCATAGTTTTAAATCTTTAGGCTCACAAGAATACACCCTATATTAACCACAGCCTGTATTATCTTGTTCATGTTTATCAGTAATTTCCCTCCAGGTTCTCTTTTAAGAGCTAAAGGACCCAGGTCCTTATTAACACATCCATGTTTCTCCTATTCTGTATGTTCTCCAGAGGCGAGTGTGAGAAATAATGATGCCCATGAAATTATATCTCCATCATGTGCTGAGCTATCTCCAGATGCCTTTTACAGAGGCAGAAGAATCATTATCCTTAGTGAGTAGGCCAAAAATAAACTTAAAGAAACACTTAAGTAAAAAATTAAAAAATTAAATAAAATTAAAATTTTTAAATTTTAAAAAAGAAACACTTTCAGGGTTTTTAATCAAAATGGATCATTATGTGATCATTGATTAAAGATAACAAAAATCTCACTAACAACATATCTTACTAAACTCAGAAGGTAGAATATTCTGTTTTACTATAGTAATATATGTATAGATGATGAGGTTGCTTATTAACTTTGAAATAAAAAAAACTTAAAATAAAAAAAAGAGGGGACTGGGAATTTAGCTCAGTGATGTATGTGCCTGCCTTGCAAGCATGCGGTCGTAAGTTCGATCCCCGATACTGTTAAAAAAAAAAAAACTTAAAATAAAAATAATAACTTTGAAATCTTCATAGAGAAGAGCTGTGGTAGAGATAAGCATTTCTCTTAAAATAAATTTAATTTTCTTTTTTCTTCATCTGTCAACTATATTAAAGACTTCCTGTTGTGCATTCCATCATACAACTTTTGATGGTTTTCCATGAATCTTTGCCTCTGGTCTAACTTACTAAGTTTCTTGCCAGTGCCACAACTGGGAAGGAAAGGGTAAAGATCTTCTGTTTCCCTAGTCTTTGGAAATTTATTTTAAGCATTTTACACCCACCACCCTAACTTTTAAAGAGAGTATCTTCAGTACTACTCTTTGGATGAGGTGTAAATAATTGGATAATTATATGTCATTAAATGAGTAATATGAGAAGGAAATAAAAAGTAACGGTGTATTCTGTCTGGAGTGAAAGAAAAGAAATGTCAAATTTAAATAAAAGACCATAGGAGAAAACGTGGATGATTAATGCTAAATTCTGATGTTTTAAAAATTGAATTTTAATTTTTTATTTCAGTAAGAATGCCATCTTTTTAAAATACAAATACAGTGGTATCAAAATGCCATCATGAATAGTAGTACTCTACTTCCCTACCCGTCTTCACTCCAACCCTGCATTCTAGCAGCAACCACTTTTCTTCCAACAGTCACCTGTGTATTTCTAAACATTTATGTTGCATTAAATTTCTTTCTTAAATTATATTTCTTTGGTTTCTGGCTTTTAGATGGTGACTTAGCTCACTTACATTCCCAGCCCTTCTTTTCTCCATTCAATTAGTTTTCTAAACTTGGAGAACTATATTTCCTAACCTTTTTTTCTTTTCAGTACAGAGAAAAAGATTATGATATTTGTATTGCATCTTGAAAAAAAATAGAGGGAATTTTTGGACATCTATGTTGAACTTGATAAAGAATTATTGCTTTTTAAACAGATATAAAGTTACAAAAATAAAGATGAATGCAAGGTAAGAAGGGAAATACTAAATATTGAATTTCTATAAAACTGAGATTTAAAAATCTTTTCCAGTATTTAAATAGGAAGTTTGAACTTGCCTGCATGAACAAGCCTTTTTGAACAATATTTTATTGTCTTTTAACAATATTTTATGCTTGAATAGTAGTTTCTTCTCAAGGCTTTCAAAATTCAATCTTTTTTAAATTCACAGTAGTAACTATGGAAGGCTAAATAATGACCTCCAAAGATACCCCGGTTCTAACCCCCCAAACTTGTGATTACCCTTTATGGTTAACAGGGACTTAGCAAATGTGATTAAGAATTTTCAGATGGACAGATTATCTTGAATTATCTGGGTGGATCCTAAATGTAATTACAGGTTCCTCAAAAAATGTAGGCAGAGGAAGATTTGAAGACAGCAAAGACAGAGGAAGAAAGCAGTGTGATAATGAAATCAGACAGAGAAAAGGCAATGTCATGCAGACTGTGAGGCAAGGAAAGAAGATACCTTCCCTAAACTAGAAAAGACAGCAATATAGATTGTCTCCTAGGTTCTCCAAAGGTTGTACAGCCCTGATGATACTGACTTACACTGAGAGAAACCTATTTCAGATTCATAAGAGAATGAATATTTGTTGTTATACATAACCCAATTTGTGGTAATTTGTATATAGGAAACTAACCTAGTTACCACTCATGAGAAACTTTGCACTAATTGGTATTAAAAATTTGTACAACAACCATTCCAACTGCATGACGGTTGATAGAGTCCATTAGCTCTGTCTTTTTTATCGACAAACCCAGTGATGTAATTGAGTGTAATAAGGCAAATGGCTTTTTAGGCCAATTGAACTGTTTTCTAAAAAGTATTTTAAAATAATGAGGTTTAAATTTGTAAGCCATGCATACAACATTGAATCAGTCAGATAAAAACTACTTTGAGTGCCATAAAAAGGCACATCAGCTGCAAACAATCAAAAGTGTCTGATGTCTGTGAAGTCAGAATTTCAGAACCACAAGAGCCAAATCATCCACGAGCTACAGCTGTTGGTGATATATTAAGCATAACCAAGGAGATATTTGATTATCTGGATGTCTACTTTAGCAACCAGCTCCCGAGCATATTGCTCTTCACCTTGATTAAGAGTGCTATAGAGCTACTGAGGTTTTTTATCATGTACCTCACCTTCTCCTTTGGGGCCTCCTTCCCGGAAAGACTAGCAAGGATTACAAGCAGTTTAGACAAGCAGTTTAGGTGCTACTTTCCTGCTCCAAAGCCGGAAAGGACCAATATTATGCTTTGCAACTGTAAACCATTCAAAAATACAATTAGAAGATTCTGGTCTATCTTACCTCTTCCACCACTGCTTGGTGGCAAAGAAGAGAGAGAAGAAAAGAGAGAGACCATCTGGAGCAGAGAACAGTGCAGGGAAACAAGCCATTCTCAGTTATCCATGACTTTCAAACACAATTTTACACACAAAAAATTAGAGGTCAGCAACCTACTGATGTTCTAGCTTTGTGCAGATGTGTACAGTAAAAAAATTAAAACAGGTTATTTAAGTAGTTGGAATGACTATATTGAAGACTGTTGTTATGATTTAGATCTAGACTGCCTTCCCAGAGTCTCTTGTGTTCAGGCGTGGGGCTTCTATAAACTGATTGAATCATGGGTGCAGAGGTAAATGTGGTGTTAGCAGGTGGGGGCCTGGTCAGAAGAGGCCAGTTCTTGGGTGTGTGACCTAGAAGGGTCCACATACCTCCCTCCCAGGATCTTCCCTTCCCTCTGCTTCCTGACCATGATGACGCAAGCAACTTTCCTCTGCCCAGCCCTCCTACCATGGTGAGACCTCTAACGCTTAAGCCAAAACAAGCCTCCTTTAAGTTGCAGATGCAAGGTATTGTAACTCAGTGATGGGAAACTAAGACAGTTGTCTAGATTTGAAGCATAACAGACAGGTTCAGAGACTTTCAGCTGTTTAATATGTTAATTTCTAAGAGATCAGAGCTGAATGAAGATTAGATAACGCCACAAATGGAGTAATAGAATGAAAGAAAAAATGACCCAGGCAGACTGTCATGGTTTATGTAGGTGGCCCCCAGGCCTCATGTATTTGCATTGTGCATTTGTGATTGGTTCATTGTCTAGTGCTTGGATTGGTGGTGTCAGTGCTACACCCTCCTATGGGTGGGGCCGGATGTGATGTAATGCCAGGAAGAAGGTGTGTGTCTCTCTCTCTCTGGTTTCCGCTGAACTGCGGCCCCTCCATGCTACCCTGCCTTGGAGCCAACTGAGTATGGACTGAAACCTCCAAAAACTGTAAAAAATAAACCTTTCCTTTCCCAACTTTGGGCATCAGGTATTTTGTCTTAGCGATGAGTAAAAAGTAACTAAGACACAGACCAAAAATTTCTTTCAGCCTAATGTTAGACTGAGAGTTGTACCAGTTTCTCGGAGATAAGAAATTAAATAATACTAAAGCCAAAGTGATAATATTTCAATTTTTTATGCTTGTATACTTTTATATATACACACACATTTTCATATACTCATGTTTATTTATAATATATATACTTTCTTATGTCAAAAAAATTGATCAACAAGATATACATATTTCTGATTAAGTTAATTGCATAGTAAAATGGTTATAGAATAGTTCGTACTATAGTGGAAATTTAGACTAGTCGTTCTTATCTCAGCCCTTTTGTTGTCTTTAGATAATCACTTTGAACAACCCATTCATGTAATATTTTTTAAGTGTCTCTTTTTTTCAACTTACTGAACCCAAATGATAGTCTAGATTCTGGTCCAGGGAAATCTAGGAAGTAAAATTCTTTGTGATAGGTAATGTTCTAGATTAGGTATGCTATACTTTTGGTGATCAATCTCTAAAGCTGTAAACACTTTAGTCCTTGAAATAGAATCCCCATGAAATATGTGCTGTTATCTAAGAGTTGGCTTATTTATTGGTGTTTTATTCTGTTTTGATTACTTATAACACTTGGTATCAAAGGAGGCAGAAGAATTCATTTAAAAAAAAGCAGACCTCCTTAGAAAATAAACCTTTTTAAATTTTCAAATTCTGCCACTTAGAACCTGAATAACTTGGATAAATTATTCAGATAATTTGATGAAACTTTGTTTCCTCACCAAAAGATGAGAACAATTAGTAATCTATTTTGCTTCTTGTAGAGTTATTATAAATATCATCTCCTGTATGGTCCTGTTATAATATTAATCTTAATTCTCTCTCTTTTTTTTTTTTTTTTTTTTGGTGCTACCGGGAATCAAACTCGCAACCTCGCACTTGCCAGGCAGGCACTTATGTTACTGAGCTAAATCCCCAGCCCCTCTCATTTTTTGATTTATTACTTCTTATCAGTATTTACCACTATAGACTGTAGTAAGCTTTTTGAGGGCAAGGCCCAGGTCTGTATCTCGATAAGTGTAACACGATGTTTGTCCAAAAGAAATTTGTTGAATTAATTATGAAGTGAGATATGTATAAATTAACCTTAATAACTGCAGAGTGCTACATAAGCAATTGATATTAGACTTTTTTTTTGTTTTGTTTTGTTTTTTGTTTTTTGTACCGAGGATCAAACTCACAGCCATGCGCTTGCCAGGCAGGTGCTTATGCCGCTGAGCCAAATCCCCATTGCCTGTTACTTTTATAGGAAATGTGTTTTGTGTGGCAAATAGCTTATAATTTTACTTTAACACAAAAATGGGGCATTTCTAAACAGCTCCTGTTACAATAGATTATTTGAAAAAATGATCACGCTTCTTCCTATCACTGTCTCCAGTTCTTTGAATATGACTTTATCATTCCTCCTATTATGAAGTAAAATTTGGGTTGGCCTGGTGACTTTCTTTGACCAGTAGTGTATGGCAGAACTGTTGGCGAGCCTTCCCATGAAGGAAGCTCTGCCATGCTGATGGGTATGAGCCTCAGCCAGAAGAGAAACCATGCCTTCTCATGAGCTAGCCGGTGCATGGGCTGAAAAACCAGAAGAGTACCCCCTACCCTTCGCTGATCTGGAGGACTCAGGGTGAGATGATAGCAACTGAGGGGAAGGGAATAGCTTGATGCTTTTATTGTTTGGTTGACTCTGCAGGCCTGGGGCTGGTGGTCTGGGCATCTACTTGGAGGATGGCAGTACGCATTGTATGAACTGCGGGGAATTTCCTCCTGTCTTGTTTTTGAAATCCAATGTTTTGTTCCATTTTACTGTTTTGTTTTATTCCTGCATCTGGTAACCTGAGCAACTATTTTAAAGATAACAATGTACAGTATTGTTCTCTCTGTTTTGTTTCATTCCAGTTTATTGCTTTGTTTCATTCAATGTTATGTTTTGATTGGTTTTATTTTGTTTGATTTTGCTTTCTGATGGTGTGGACAACTACTGTGAAGATAGCAAGATATGGTAGCCATTGTTGATTTCCTTTTTAAAGTTCTGTACCACTTTCACTGCTTTGTTTTGATTAGCTCTATTCTGTTTTGTTTTGTTGGGTTTTATTCTCTTAAAAGAAAAGAGAAAGAAATGTTGGTGGATGACTTCCTAGCCTTGACCTCAAGAAACTTTTCATCTTTCAGCATTAGCCCTTGGAATACTGCCCTGAGACTGTACATGCAGAAGGATTTTGACTTGCTGAAAAATGACAGGTTACATAAACTAAAGATGAATTTTTCCAGTGGACACCCCTTAGACCAAACAGTATGAACTGCTAGACATATTTTAGAGACTATTTTAGGCTATCTAGTTCTTGTCAAGCTGCTTAATGAATCAAAATTGGCCACATGAGTGACCTAGATAAGACCAGGAGAAGAATGGTCCAGCTGAGCTATATTCATAACTGCATATTGTTACACAGTAAAAAACAGCAGCAACACAAAACTAACATACCATAATTGTAGTGTCAAAGAAAAACCACACCACACTCATTTGCTCTGCTTTGCCCTAAAACTGTCCTTAATCTTTTTCACACTAAAATTATGTTTTTAGCCCACATATTTTTCACCTCTAAACTCTGTTTTTCAAAGGCTTTGAGAAAGACATTCTCTTTTATCCTTCCTTCTCAAGTTGGCTGTTTACAGGCCATAGATTCAATCCTTAGTGCTGAGGAAAAAAAAATGAAGCCACAACTCAAATGCCACTAATAGGGAGTAGTTACCAATATAAAAGGATGCAGTCAGTTATTAGGAAATATGGTAACTATATATATTGTCAGTGAAATATATTTGTTGTATGTCAAGTAGGAAAAATGAACTAATACAGTATGTATATATTATATTTTTTTAAAAACATTCTTACTTTTTTTTCTCCACCTCAGTTCTTAAAACGTGGCAGTACAGCCCCACAAACTCTTACTATTGGAGTTCTCACTGTTCTCTTGGATGGACATTCCTCAAATGGCTTAAGCCCTGATACCTTTCAAGAAGTTTTTTGGCAAATGAGAAATTCCTACTTCCTGGCTACACCAATGAGCGCTCATTCTTCCTCTGCTTCCCACTCTCCATCACGCTATCTCCTTTTATTTCTCTTTTCCCTACATTCGTACTGCTTTTAAAATGTCCAGCAATTAGGTTGATATTGATCTTTCTGCTTGTAAGGGGTGCTTTTAAGTCTTCATACCTGACCTAGTTTGAGTGACAGGAAACACACAGAAAAGATTCTGTATGGTGGCCTATAACAATGTTGACAGTTCTTATTTCACTGCCTTTCTCCAATTTCTATTCTATGCACTAGGAATGGACAGTGAGAGGGATTGTGGTACCGGGTGGAAATAGTAAAACTCAAAATTGTTGGGGCTCTCTCTTTAAAATAAGAAACATTTAACACCTACTTATACTCAGTTTAATTTACTGTCAATTCCAGAGCAATAGGATAAGTCCCATTCAAATCTTATTGGTTAAAAACAGGTTTCAGGATGTAGAAAACAGGAAAATTCCCAGAATGGAGAAAAATAAATAGTAAAAGAAATACGAAGAAAAATATAAATTTTCTGATAAAATGTGCCCATGAAACTTTGAATTGAATGACTGAAACTGTTTTCTTTTTCATATTGTTAAGAAAGTTCAGGCTGATCACGGTAGTACACACCTGTAATCCCAGCATTCTGGGAGGCTGCAGCAGGATCATGAGTTTAAGCTCAGCCTGGGCGATTTAGCAGTTTAGTGAGTCCCTGCCTCAAAATTTTAAAAGGGCAGGAGACGTAGCTCAAAGTGAAGAGCCTGGGTTTAATCCTCAGTACGGGATGGGGGAGGGGGAGATAGTGAACCATTATCGTGTGCCAGGCACTTTGCCAAGTCCTAAGTTTATAATTGTGAACTTGACGGAGAAGCTACTACACTAAGTGGGCATAACAGACTATAAACAAGTAAATAAAATAATAGTTTAATAATCAAATGTTGAATAAAAATCAGAGAAGGATACACACTACTATGATCTAGGGTAACAGAGCATTCATGTGTTAAGGTGGTAAAAAATAGACTCAGTTGGCAGTTAGACTGCTGCCTCTTGGGGGCTAAATCTAACCCACATATTATTCTGTAGTCTACTTTTTCTTTGTGTGAGATACCATGAAAGCCCCATACATTTAAACTAAAACCTGAAGAATGAAGAAAAGTCAGCCATATAAAGATCTGAGGAAAAAGTACACCAGATAGAATAGCAAGTACAGAGGCTCTGAGAGAGCAAATATATTCTGTGAGATGACAGGAAGTTGGAGAAAGGAAATGTGTGAATGGAGAGTGGCAAAAGGAGACATTGGTAGGAAAAAAATGAGACATGGAGGGATGGCTCTACAGGTTTTGAATTTTATTGTAAATGCAGGAGAAGACAGTCTAAGCAATTAAAAAAATGAATTGCTTAATTAAATGAACACAAGAAGGAAATGTGAGATACTAGTAATGAAATCCCATATAAGATCTTAGTAAGGATCTGCTCTTAGAGTACAAATAAAAGATATTTCAGGAATGGGAATAACTAGACCTTCAAAGTAATTGATGGCAACAGCAAATTAGAGGATTTCAGATGAATGTTTTAAAGAAAACATAAATTTGCTGCAGGTAGTGGCTTTGCCTGTAATCCTAGTACTGGAGGCAGAGGCAGGAGGATTGCCTTGAGTTCAAGGCCAGCCTGGACTAATATAATGAGTTCAAGACCAGGCTTAAATACATAGATCTGGTCTCAAATAACCAAAAATAAATAAATACATAAATAAATAAATAAATTCACTTTATGAAGTACCATGATTAATCAAACCTTAATAATGTTTATGATAGGGTAACAAATGCTTCAACTGTCTTTAAGATCAAAGGGCAAGAAATACAGCTCAGTGGTAAAGTGCTTGCTTAGTATGTGTAAGGCTCTGATCAAGAAACAAAGGAGTTAAGTAGTACCTTAGTAAAGGCAATGTATTGTTTAATCTATTGTTCAAAATAAAAAAGCTAAAATGTGACCTTATTAGCTGGGCATGGTGGTAGCCATGCCTGTAATCCCAACTACTCTGGAGGCTAATGCAAAAGGATCAAAAGTTTGAGCCCAGCCTGGGGGACTTTGTGAGACCCTGTCTCAAAATAAAACATAAAAGGGGCTGGAGAAGTAGCTCAGTAGTAGAGTACCCCTGGGTTTGATCTCAAATACTGCAGTAATGGAAAAAATAACATTATCATGAGTAATCAATGCACAAGTACAAGAGTCTGTTTGACCTTAACAACTACATTTTCCTTTGTAAGTATAGATTTAATAACATGGTTTACATTTCTCTTCCCACAAGTCCATTCATACTACTTCATTCTGCATTGCATAAGATTTATAAAATTATGATATGAAAATGTATTCAATTTCAAAAATAAGGACAAAATGAAGAATTACTTATTAGAAGTAATAAATATTCAAATTTATCAAATTAAATATAGACAGTGTAAAAGTAGTGCTATAACTATTGGTAGTTGGGAAATGAAAGTAAAAAGATGCGTATTTGTTAATCTAACATAATAGAGGAGTCAAGAGACACTTTCTGAAGTAGCCCATGAGTTGGGAGAGATCTGGTGAGCCCAACACAGGCCTGGGGAAGAAGCCATGCTCTGAGGCCCGGCTGCCCTCACCAGTGCCCTGTGCCTCTCCACCACTCTAGGAACCCTGGATCAGAAGAACCCAGGTGCCTAGTTCAATCCACTACACTGAGGGACCAGCAGCCAATGCAGCAAGCACCTGGGATATAGCAAGGAGCTGATTTGGAGGAACACAGGAAAAGATCAAGACAAAGGAGCAGAATACAATCTCCAACCTCCAGCCCACACAAACAAGTTCAGGAGACACAGACATAGTACAAATTAGAAGTCATACACCTAAACTTTCTGTAAAGATAACATCTGACATAAAGAAGATGTAGCTTAGTTCTTCTATTGTTTGGTTAATTTTACATGCTTATGTCTGATGGTCTGGACAGCTATACTGAAGATACTAAGAGGCATTATAGTAGCCATTGTTAATTTCCTATTTTGTTTTGAAGTTCTGTATCATTTTCATTGTTTTGTTTGGTTTAGCTTTATTCTGTTCTGTTTTGTTTGATTTTACTATGTCAGATGGTATGGGCAGCTATTTTGAAGATACAAGATATATTATGGTAACCATTGTTGATTTCCTATTATCTTGTTTTGAAGTCCTGTATTGCTTTCATTATTTTGTTTTGATTGACTTTATTCTGTTTTATTTTGTTTGGTTTTATTCTCTTTAAATAAATAAAAATAAATAAGTAAAATAACGTGGGCCAAGAAATATAGGTTTAAGTATATTATTTACAGTAATATAAAGTAACAAAATTTAATGTAACAAATAAAAATTGCAAAGAGACTAAGAGAAGAAAACTGTGGAGTAATGTAACTAAACTAAATTCTCTTTGTTCATTTTCAAAACGTGAAGTCAATTTTAAAAAAGTAGTCAGGAGTTGAGCCAAGAAATGGCAGTATATGCATATTATTTCAAATTAGGTGACCACCAGAGGTACTAAACACAGTTTGAAGTATCTGTCCTTAGGTCAGTGTTTTTCACACTGTGGTGGGGAAAGCCAAATTTAGTTGAACCTACATGAGGAGCAGGAGAAAAAGAGGGAAGAAAAAAATATCAGATAATGTTATACAGTAAGGGTTTGGAAAATTCGTAGAACATTTTTCAGCTTTATGTATAAATGTGAAGTGTATTTCCTAGTTGGGTCCTGGTCAATAAAGTGGAAGTAGAACTGGTTGTGAGACCATGATTAGGCTTCATTATTATCTTTGAATTTTTTCCTACTCATTTGTACTCTTAGAATTTTTCAGACTCATACATGTATTTCTTTTATCATCATAATTGAAAAAGAAAAAACTTTTACAGTATATAAGATAAAAAAAAGAAGTAAGAGGATTGAAATTGAAGAAATAAAACTGTTTCCGGGCATGGTGGTGAATACCTGTAATCCCAGCACTTGGGATGCTGAGCCAGGAAGATTGCCATGCATTTGAGGCTATCCTGGGCTACATAAGGGAGTTAAAGGCCAGCTCACAATACGTAGTGATACCTCCACCTCAAAAAAACTAAAGACATAAAATTGTCATTATTTGCATATGTGATTGTCTACATAGAAAAATTCAAAGGCATCTACCTATAAATCATTAGATTTAAGCAGAGAATATGTCCATATGTCCAATATAAGATTAATATATATAATTTTAAAATGCTTTATATACAGTTAAGAAAATAAAATTTTAGGAGAGAATCTTTACAATAGTAAGAAAAAATTGACGTCCTTTAGATACTAGATAAAACCTTATAGACAAAATTATAAAACTTTAATGAAAATTTAAATATGTTAAAAAATACAGCATCTTCTTGAGTAGAAAGACTCACTATGATACAGCAGATAAGACTTCAAAATCCATTCAAATTAATTTCAATAAAAATCCTAGGTAAATTTGTTTAACTTGACAAATTTGACCTAATGTAAGTAGAAAGCCAAAGACTCAAGAATAGCCAACATACTCCTCAAGAAGAAGGAAGATTTGCTTTACTAAATATCGAGATTTCTTGTGAATTTATTTTAAGTAAACCATATAGGCAATGGCTTAGAGACAAAGACAGTGATTAGGGAAGGGAATTTAGCTCGGCAGTGTAAGCACCTATCTGGTAAATGTGAGGTCATGAGTTCGATCCCTGGTACAAAAAAAAAAGAAAAAGAAAGAAAGAAGAAAATCTGAAGAGAATGATTAATAGAAGCAAAACAAGAAAATGATCTACACATATATGGAGCATTGATTTATGGTGGGTGGTTATTGCAGATCCCTGGGAAAAGATAGATTTCAATAAATAACTACCTTTTTACTGCCTTCCTTCAATCTTCTTGTTTAAGTATAGTACATTTCTGCATTATTTAAACTATTATTAGATTTTTCTGTTACTTGCAGCCCAAAGAATTCCTAACTGATACAAATCTTAGCATCTTACAAAGCTAAGTGACTTAAATGGTCCAATAATATGTAATAACAAAGAAGGGAATATTACTCTTTTGCTAAAATTGAACCTGAGGAAGTTGTGCTGGAGGCTCCTGGGGACTACCACGTGCAACCTGAAAGTGAAGCCAACATAGTGGACGAGTGGAGGATGAAGAGAAACAGTCTGGATAACAAGCTTGAAACCTTCAAGCCAGGCCCATTTTCTGTTGTCTACCGTGGACTTTTCAGTTATTTAAGCCAATGGATTACTTTTGTATTTAATAAGTCATTTTAAGTTGGACTGTCTTATGCAATCAAAATGATCTTGCTAGAAATGGCAGACTTAGTGCACATACTGAAAGAAATTGTTATCATTGAAACCCTAACCATACAATTTCTTAAAATGTTGCTGTCTGTAAAGATGGATGTGACTAATAAAGCCAGTGTGCAATGAACATCTATATGAGACCACAGAACTGCTACACTGCTTTGGTTGAAATAATTGAAGTATAGTAATATTTGTTGTTAGAAAGGTAAGAAAAACAGAGAGACTCTTGTACTATGTTTTGTTCAGTAAAAACAAATCTGAGAAATAGACAATGATATAAGCTCAAAAGGAAGGCTTCATTTTGTTAACTAAATATCAGAAGTGTAGTGGTTGTAGAAAATAAACTTTTGTTTCATCTCCTAGGTTTATAGAAACATTTTAAACAAGTTTGTGGTATAACCTGTTTAAAATTGTTATTTTGTTAACTAATGAGTATCGATAGAACAGTTTACACAGAAGACAGATTCAGAAAAGTCAAAGTCAGGAGACATAAGAGATTACATTTGCATTTTCAGAATAGTCTCCAAAACAGAAGATACCTAAGAATCAAATAAATACTGAATGAATTGTGATAAATAAAATGGCCTATGTAATTAGTTCTCAAAATTAATTTTACCATTGGAAGCTATATCCAAATGAAATGTTATGGAGAACTTCAATATATAAAGTAGTCAAATGACATATTTGTAAACATAGATTTTTAAAGCTTATCTATATAGCATGTAGAGGGGGATATTATTTTGATGAACACACAGAGAAATTTTTTAATTGGAAGTTATGGATGACAGTTCCACTCTTATTAACATTTTTTTTCTCTGTTTGTGCAAGAGTAATACAAATCTCTGTAAACAATAATTTCAGGTTACCTTTTTTTTTTTTTTGAGACAGGGTCTCACTATGCTATTCAGGCTGGGCTTGAACTCACTATGTAGCCCAGGTTGGCCTCAAACTTGCAGAGATGCTCCTGCCTCAGTTTCTGTAGGGCTGGGTTGTCAGGTGTGTGCCACCATGACTGGTTTCAAGATACTTTCCAATTCAGTTAAACTGACTCAGAAGGCTGAGAAAGAGTAGCAGACTTTTGAAAGTTTAATTTCAAGATTAAACTACTAAGTTTGCCAGTTGGTAGATCTAATAAATAGAAAGATTCTAGAGGAAGGAACTAAAAGTTGCAAGCGTGTAGGACACAATATTATGACACTACATTTATCATGCAACAGTAAATTTTGTGTGTTGCTTTTCTTACATAATGACTACCACTATTTGCTACAACAGAGAATGTGTCAGACTGATGCCACTCAGCTTTTGTCTGGTATTTAATTAAGATGCATGCATGTTGTGGATTTGTGGTCCTTTGTATAGTTTTATAGCAGTAAACAGTTGCTGATGTATCTTAAGAACACAAAGATATAGAGAAGAAATCATAAGAACTGTTCACAATATCCGAGTTCTCTCCTGAGAAAAATATCCTCTTCCTACCCCACTTTGGAATGAAATGTGTCTCTGTGCCTAGCTTTTTAGGGAATGTGAGCAGCAATAATATATATCACTTTTGGAGCAGATCTTTTAAGAGAAAGCGTTAGTCAGTGCACAGTTCTCCATGTTTCGTTCCCTCTGCTACTGCAATCAAAGAAACCAACCACAATTTCTGAGAGTTAAAGAGCAGAATTCCCTACTAATTTGCATTGGACACATGTAGGACAACAATCATATATAAATGGAAGAAAGTACTTGACAAGGGAGAGGAGAGTGGGACAGACTTGGAGAGAGAATCAGATATACCATGAGAAAGATAAGACAGCAGCTGATTGCTAGAACTCTTAGGTGTCAAAAGTTTTATGAATTCTAATAATAACCCCCACGTTATCCTATAGATCTTGATAGGACTTCCAATCCTTAAACAACAACAAAAAAGTTTTAAAATTTGCTTCTACTTAGCAGGTTTTCCCAAAATATTAAGTGAGAATTTTACTGAGTCAAGAGGTGTAAGTTTTATATATATATTGCTAAATACCTTTCACTAGCAAGCAAGGTAGAGAGAGTGCCCTTTCATGATATTATTTATTATTCACTTATCTATCTATGTATTTATTAAGACAGTTTCTTGCTAAGATGCCTGAATTATCCTGGAATTCCTGGGCTCAAGCCATCCTCCTTACTGAGTTTCCCAGGGTGCTGGGGCCACAGGTATGCGTCTCAGTCCAACGTTGACAACACTAGGTATGTATGAAAAAAAAAAATTAGAAAAACTCCAAAACCTAACCAAAACAAAAACCTTACTATTAAGCGAGAGAAAAATACTAACTCTATTAATTACCATTTCTTTTTTAGTAAGATCAAGGTTTCTTCAAATATTTCTAACATTTTTTTTCTCTCATTTATTAGGATCTGGAATTTTTTTTATGAACTTTGTGAACTTTATTGTATTATACTCATCAGAATAATTGCCCAGTGTTATTTCATTCTCCAGATTTCCATTTTGTTGGTGGTTTGTGTGACTCATTTTCCTTTTCTAGCCCATTATTGTATCTAAGACTAAAAGTTTAACTAACCAGAGATTGTTAACTATTCACTTATTTTCTTTTCACTCTTTCTCATCTGTCTGATTCTCAGTTGTACAAAATATTTATCAATCAAAGCAAACTATAAATACAAAACAGAATGAATGAATAAGTAAACTATCATTCTCTTTTAATAATAAGGTTTTAAACTATCACAATCTATTTAGATTATTTATTTATTTATTTAGTTAGTTATTTTTAGTGCCAGGGATTGAACTCACAACCTCATGTTTGCCCAAGCAGGCACTTATGCCACTGAGCTAAACCCCCAACCCCTAGATTTTATTTTTATATACAGTGTAAAACGTAGGTTTGTTTCATTTCTTTTCTTTTCCTTTTTTTTTTTTTGCAAACCAGTAACACTGGCTTTTTATTGAATAATCCTTCCCTTCCCCTAATTTAATTTGCTTTTGCAGTATCATTTTTTTTAGCCCAATATAATGAAGCATTTATTTCAGTGTACCCATTTTTACATTTCACATATGTTTGTTTCTTTGTTACAGGATGGGTTTTGAAACAGCAAATCAAATGTAACAAAATTTGGTTAAGCTACCCCTTTGGGATGGGGTGAGGTGGGGTGAGAGTGCATTAAGGGAGGGAAGTAAGGAGAGTGGCTATGAACACAACACACCATGTGTATGTATGGAAATGTCACAGTAAGCCCATTCATTTGTATAACTAACATGATTGAGTAATTATAATTTTTTAAAATTTCCCTTGTTTTGTTGAGGTGTTTAGGGAGAGGGTGCCATGATGTCTATATCTGCAACTTGCAATTGGTTCTAGAAAAAAGAGGAAGAAGGTGAAGAGCAAAATGTTAATATGGTGAATCAGGTCTTTGTAAGTACTGGTCTTTTAGCTTTTATGCAAGTTTGAAAGGGTGGGTTTGCTAGGTGTTATGGGGAAAATCTGTAATCACAGCACCTAGGAGGTTGAGGCAGGAGGATTGCCATGAGTTCAAGGCTAGCCTGAACAATTAGCAAGATCCTGTCGAAAGAAAGAAAGAAAGAAAGAAAGAAAGAAAGAAAGAAAGAAAGAAAGAAAGAAAGAAAGAAAGGAGTTATGTTTTGAGTTTGTTTGTTTTGATAGGGTAAAACTTCTTTTATACTTTCCTTAGTGAAATCTTAAAACTCAAGGTAAAATTTACATGTAAGTTTGAAAAAACCCCCACAAAATAAAAGAGTTTGAAATTTTATAGAATAAAAGTGGAGGAAATTAAAAGCAATACATTTTAAGTGAGTTATGGGATTAGTTCAATGTTTAAAACAAAAAATTGATGTCAGTTTTTGTTTCATCATTCTTAAAAGCAGATTTGGACTAAAAAGTGTTATTAGTGGTAGAGGACTTGCCTAGCACCTCTCCAGTCCAAAGTATTCACTAACGTCTAACCTTTGTACTGTTGACCCTGAAGTTATCAAAACACAAATTTGATCTTGTCACTCTTCCATGATTCCCAAATATCTAAACATCTACAGGTAAAATCAAAACTCCTTACAGGTTAAAAAAAAAAAAAAGAAAGAAAGAAAAAAAAAAAAGAACTTTGTACTCTTTGGCCTTAACCTCCTCATTTGCACCCCTCTCAAAATGAACACAGGTGTTGTAGCCCCACAGTGGTGCTGGTCAATCTTGACAATTAGTTTCCTTTTTAATGCTTCTGTACTGCCCTTCTCAGTTAAGAATGTCTTGCCAGGCATGGCGGTACACATACACACCTGTAGTCCCAATACTCAGGAGGCTTGGAAGAAGATCACTGAGATTCCAAGGCCAGCCTGGGCTACATAGCAATACCCTGCCTCAAACAACAAAACAAGACTGTCCTGCCCATCTCTCCCTCCCTTCTCAACCCAATTCTTAGCATCCCTCAATAACTAACTTCATTAATGACACTTCCAATTTTGGACTCCCTGTAGTCAGTCACTTCCTCTTCTAAGTATTAATCATAATCTAGTGGGGCAGAGAGAAAAGCAAGCAAATATGCAAACCCATGATCAAAAAGAATAAGAACTCCCCAAGGAAAGGAGCTTGTCATACATTTGTTTCTGGGTTCAGCACCTACCAACCACACAAACATAAATGTGAAATGGAATTAAACTAGATCATATGAAATAAATAATTGCATTCATATCAAAGAATATTAACTATATGGATTTTCTCAAGCTATCAGTTTTTAATTTTACCTTAACACCATAGAGTGGGTCCTAAAATTTTACAAATAAAAATATATGCTATTATTTTAATAAATTTCATAAAATTTATACTTTTTTGTTTTGTTTTACTTTAAAATAAGATCTGTGTTCTTAAACACAATGTAATTGCCTGAGAAATTTAAAGGTGATAGAAATAATAGTTGAATGGATTGCTGAGAAACAAATATTAAAAGGTAGAAAAAGAAAAAAAAACTTGCCTGAGAAGAACATTTTCTTTGGTGTAAACAAAACCCTGAAATATTTAATGACGCATCACAAAATAAGCCCTTCCACTCCATCCCCAGGGAGACAAAGTTAAAACTAAACTTTGTTTAGAAACTTTAGAACCATGTGCTTAAAGAATGAAAGAGGTTCGTCAGGATTCCCTGCCAAAGCACATCACAAGCTTAACATGTGCTTATGGCCTGCTCTCAAAAACTAGGCTTCACGGGCTATGCAGCTGCTGCTTTTAGAACACTCTAGCTAGTTAGGACTCTGAGTCACATCTCCATTTTCCATAAGAAGCTCTAGAAACTTTCTGCTATCTTCTCTTATCACTTCTGTTTCATAACATTTTCATAACATTAACCTTAGAGTCGTGATATTAAAATTTACAAATATGAAAATAAACATTACATTACATGTCAGAAATGATTTGCCTTTTTTACAAACTTCCACCTCAAAAAAGTTGAAATCACCAATAACAGTAAACATGTATCAAGTTCTCTTGAATATCCCAAGTACTGTGCCTCTAAAAATCTCTTTTAACCCTAGGAGTTCTTAGAAGAAAAAAGGCTTAAATGCATTTTTTGGACCTGTCCCTTCCCCTACCCTAATTATTTACTGGAGCAATTCAGGGATGAAAACAACCAGAGACACCTGGAAGTAATCCATGCTTCTAAGGAACCCATGAGTTTTCCAGAAGAGGAGGAAGAAGTGGGGCATAGGATTTGTAACTTGAAAAAGCTGCTCCTGTCTGAGAGGAAAAAGGGGCCTACATAAGTAGACACAGTCACTCTCTTTCCCAGTGTCTGGGAGAAAGATGTCTCTCCTTTGTACTTGAAAACCCTGAGAATAAAGATCTTTCCTTCCTTCTTTCAGTGAAGGGGACTCAATTTGTCAACCTGTCTGATTTTGGACTACTAGTTCTTGAAATGTTGTGCCGGAAACAATGACATCCCTCAGGGGTTGGTTAGAACAGGCTAGAAATACAGCTCTCAAACTTTGTGCAGACTGATAGATGAGAGGCTCTGGGAAGTAGGCCCAGCCAGCTGTGTTTTAGTACATCTGTCAGGAGATTGTGATAGCACTCAGGTTGGAGAAGCACAGGGCTAGGAGAACAGAGCAGAGGCTTCAATAGCAAAGACTTAAATACCCTTCCACTTGGCTGGCATACTGAAGTTAGAGAAATGAAATTGACCTGCCCTATAAAGATGCTAAGGAATTCAGGGCCATTAGTAAAGCACAGGATAGTAATTTGAGGATGATTCACCAACAGATCCATCAGAAAAGGACAAAAAAAAAAAAAATCAAAGACAGGTTATAATTAATCATAATGGCCTTAGCGCTCCTAATAAAATTGAAGTTTACAAAGATTTAAAAATTTCAAGATCACATCACCAGTAAAAAAATCTGAACCCAGTCCTGATTCCAAGTCCTCTGCCTTGTTCTTTATATCCTAATTAAGTCCTAGTTAAGTTTGCCTGAACAGTTTTTGTATATAATTTTTTTCTTTAGGTTTTGTTTTAAGGTGTGATATAGCACAGCAAAAAAGAAAAGCATATGTATGTGTGTATACATTTATATTACATATATTAAGAGAGAAAATTTTGTGTATTTTTTTTTATATTTTACATGTCATTACACAACCAATTCACATATGATCACCACCTTCCAGGGGAAAAAATGGCCATTATAGCACCAAGAGGCCCCAAACTGCTACTCTCCTCCTCCTCAAGGTAATCATAAATTTGACTGTTTGTGATCATTGTTTCCTTGCTTTTCTTTATTAAATGACCTTGATAATTATTCTCAAACAACATAGCTATTTTGTTTCCCTGTTTTGAACTTTACATAAAAGAAATTTTTAAAAAAACAGGGCATAAAAAACCATACAAGTTCTTTTGTGCCCTACTTCTTTTGTTCAACACCATGTCAGTGACATTTATTTATGTTCTGTATAGCTATTGTTTGTTTTTACTGCTACATAATGTTTCATTGAGTGAATAAAAAAAATTACACTTATTCTGAAATCAGTTCCTGCATTCACACTATCACTCTCCTAATTCAGACAGTGATTAAATGATTTATTTTTGAAATCATTCTTGTGGCTTTCACTATTCCCATTTCCAGGCTCTCCTCAACTGATCATGTTCCTCCTGGTAAAAGAAGTTGTCCGGGGCCAGGGATTTAGCTCAGTGGCTTAAGCGCCTACCTGGCAAGTGCAAGGTCATGAGTTTGATCCCCGATACCAAAAAAAAAAAAAAAAGAAGTTGTCCAAGGGGCGGAAGAAAGGCCGAGAAGCACTGAACTCATTGCTCAAGGTATTGCAGACTGTTTTAAGGATTGTGGGTTTTATTCAGAGGGAAGTGAAAAACTTTTCTAGCAGACAACTTTGACTTTCTAAATTCAGAGACTCTTACTCCAGAATGCAGACCATCCAGTTGAACCCCTCTGATAATTCTGCCTGCAAGAACCCAATCAAATTTTTCTAGGCTTTCACTGTGTTCTCACTTTTTGAGATTCAACTGAAAGCAACAAGTTTGTTCATCCTTTGGTGCTTGCAAAGCCAATAAACACAACCAGGAGATAAAAGAGTGAAGAGAGGTTTGTAACTTTCACATCTAAGGAGAGTGTGGGGCTGACATATGGGGCAGGAGCTCTGCTTCTCTGGGGTCTGAGCGGCCCACCAAGATCATAACTTAGCTCCAATAAAAAGTTAGAGGGGCAAAGTTTAACGAAAGGAAGACATTTTATTTGTGAAGAGGAAGAGGAGAAAGGAGAAAATAGATAGCTACGCTGATAGGAAAAAAAATCAAGGTAGGAGGATCCGGAAAAATGATGGACCCGTGGGCCCGATATTCTCAGCTGTTTTTATGGGGTGAGACGGTAGCATTTTCCCCTCCATCCGGAACTTACCGTAACTGAATTGGCTTCCAGGCACCTCTGTCTAATGTCATTTCTTCCTGTGGTCTACGTGTAGCTTCTTATTGTCTGTTTACTTGCCCTTAATGTACTTTTTAAAGCCTTATCTTTGGGTTTGGGGGCTGGTTGCCAAGGAGGTGTCATACTTATGGTTAGCCTGGAGTTAATAAGAGGGCATGTGGCATCTATAATGATGCCAGAGTGAACAATATAGTGACGCTAGGACGAATACATGTCTATCTGTGTGCATATTAGTGCATAGGTGTGAGTACTTACTGCCTTAAATTTAGTTAGCCACCCTCCTTGCTTCCTTATATTTTGTTGGAGGTGGAGGGAGCTTATTGTTTAGGCACCGGACTTTCTCTCTGTATCCTACTTGTCAGCCATTTTGTGCCTTTCTTTACTTAGTTTTTCGTTTTGTTTTCTCTTTGTACCTCTGTCTTTGACTTGCTTCCCAGGGGAAGCTCTCTAGTAGTTTGTTTTTCACTCCTGGTCAGGATCAGCTAGAAGACCTAAGGAGGCTCCTAGTCCATTTTCTCATCTACAGGCCCATCTCTCCCCTAGGAAGGAAGCAAGGGGCTTTTCTGGGGAAACTCAGACACGTTCCTTTTGGAAAAGCTGGACATCACAGGTAGACATGGGCACATTCCTGAGTGTGCTCAGTTTAAGGTTATACTATCACCAGACAGTGTCCCAGTGAGGTAAGGTGAAAGAAATTTAAAAATGTGCGGAAATTCATAATTTTAGAATGAAAACTACCGTGTGAGGATGCTAGCCCTTATTTTCTCTTCTTGCAGAACACAATATGCCTGAGCAATTCCCTTTCATTTGTAAAAGTGCTCAGTGATTCCCTTTTTACTCGCAAGTGGTCCTCCTTCACTTGTGACTTCACCTTTTCACCTGTAAATTACACCTTCTCCTGAGGCTGCACTGTTATCCTATTGTAGGGACCATCCTCCCTGTCCAACCAAACTGAGACCACAGATTCCCATTGCCAAAACCACACAAAGACGCCCAGTACCAGCCGGGCATAGTGGCGCACCTCTGTAATCCTAGCAGTCCAGAGACTGAGGCAAGAGGATTGCTGCAAATTTGAGGCCAGACTGGGCTACATAGTGAGTTTAAGACCAATCTGCACTACAAAGTGAGACTTTGGCTCAAACAAACAAAACAAAGATCTCCAGCTCCAAACTGCAGTGCATTTCATTTCTCTGAGTGCCTGTACTCACTCAAGTGCATCTTAAAATCTCTGCCTGATAAACCATTCTGGTGCCTCCTACTGATGAATCCTGAAAAGTCTTTTTCTGGGAAGGGAGTCAGTGAGCCTCAAGTATTCTATGTTTAGGGGAGGTTACATTTCTCAAGTTTAGTGTCCTCAACTTCTCAGACTCAGTCCAGTGACACAGGGAGGTTCCCCCAAAGGGAGTTGAGGGGCCTCGACCCCTACCCCTTCCATCCACAGAATAAGTTTGCTGACTCTCATCACAGAAAAAGAATGTTTAGAACTCAGAAAAATAAATATTCAGTAGGAGATAGAGATTCATTTAGGAAAAAAGCGCACATTCAGAAGGAAACGTGGGCATTTAGAGAGTGAGACGTTATACGACCTGGGTCTGGGTATTTTTATATGATCTCATGGATATTTTCAAGATGAGTGATTGTAGGATGTGTATTCCTACTACAAAGTTACCCATCTGGCAGGCTATATTGCAAATCATTTACAGGTGTTTGCCAATGAGATATGCTGTCCACTTATTAATATGCTCTCTGGGGCCAGAGGTTAGTGGGAAAAAGCACATTTTACAGGTGAAAAGTACGTATCCAGAGCCCAATTTACAGGCTTATTGTGTCTTTAAGAGCCTGTGGTTTTAAGAGCCTTAGAAATAATTTTGAAATTAGTTTCCAAAAAGAAAAAAAAAATTCTTGTGTAACTTTTGTGTTCTAAAGGTGCAATTTTTGTTAAAAGTACAATTTTAACACTGAGCTTCCTTGTCTCCTTTTTCCCAATGTCTCTTTTCTTCGTTTGAAATTCTACTTCAGTATTTCTTCATACATCACATGTCCAGAAATAGTAGACAGGACAGCCTCTGAGTGGAGGATTTAGCACTAAAATGAGATTACGGTGGGTAAAGTTTACCACAGATACCTAGAAGAGTGGACCAGAGTGACATAGCATTGGGATTATTCACTGTGGTTTATCTGAAACAACTTGAAGCAACAGTCTTTTAAAGGGACTGCAGCCTCCCCCAATCCTTAGCACTTTAGTGGAGGGATTGTCAGACTTCTTGTAAAGGTACAGATATTTTCAGCCGTGTAGGCCTGCTTTTGTAGGGTCAAAGCAGCTATAGAGACAATGTGCAGTGTTCCAGCAAAATTTTACTGGTGGCAACATTTGACCCATAGCCTGAAGTTTGCCAATTCTTATCTCAGTCTAATTTCAGTCTTCACTGCTGTTTGCTTTACTTTTTTCCTCTGTAGTTTTTATTAAGATCTAATTTTATTTATTTATTAGCCCGTGTTTGCCATGCATAATATTGGGGGTTGATCCCCGTATATAACACATTTTCATTTCTTTTTTCAGTCCCCTTCCCACCTTTCCTTTTGCCTTTCTCCATCTCTTCATTTCTTATTACCTATTTTTTATTTTGCTCTTGATTTATAATTTGAGTTTCTCATTTAAGAGAGATTATACAATATTTAAACTTGTGTCTGATTTATTTATATTCAGTAAAATAAAGCAACTCGGTGCAGGATTTGATGAGTTTGTGACAAATTATCCACCTGTGTGTGCACTATCCTACTGAAGAGTTTGAACATTTTCATTACACTAGGGAGTACCTTCAGGCCTCTTTCTAGTCAGTCTCCGTGTTTGGCCTCAGAGCTTAACCACCATTCTGATGTCTATGCCCAGAGATTTTGTCTTTTCTTGAACTTTATATAGAGTACACACTGCCTTTGGGCCTGAATATCCTCTTTCACTCAGCTTATTTGCAAGATTCAGGCATGTTGGTGAGGATACCAGTAGTCCATTCCTTTTTATTGCTGAGTAGTAGTATTCCACTGTCTAAATAGTCCAGTTATATATCCATAGTAATTTCCTAGGCTACTGTGACAGATTGCCACAAATCTAGTGGCTTAAAACAGCAGAAAGTTATTTTCTCACAGTCCTGGAGGCCAGAAGCCTGAACTCAAGGTATTGGCAGGGCTGCACTCCCTCTGAAGATCCTAGGGGGAACAAACTTCCCTTGCTTCTTCTGGCTTCTGCTAGCTCCAAGTGTCCTTGGCTGTGGCAGCATGACTCCAGTATCTGCTTCTGTCTTCACATGGTTCACTTCCCTGTACCTCTGTGTCTTTCCCTCTTTGCTTATATGGACAAGATTATCGAATTTACTACCCACCTTACTCAAGGATAATATGGTCTAAGATCCTTAATTATATAGTGATCCTTTTTCTAAATAAGACCACATTCACAATTTCCAGGTAGACACACTTTTTAGAAGGCCGCTATAGAATAACAGTTCAAGTCACTTCTTTCTTCCTTTCTTTTGCTATTACAGGTAAAACTCTGACTACTCTTGTATGCAAGACTCTTTGTTGATGTTTTTAGCCTCACAGTTCTTGAATGCCAATTCTAATTATCTTAATATAAAATGTGATTTTCTTTTTAGTAATAATGTCCCATAATAACATCTTTAACTTTGGCAGAAATTTATGTAAGAATTGATCAATTTATGTACATCTTTCTGTACTATTTTTTATGCATGAAAACACAGTAATATCAAGAAACAAGTTACAGAATTCTAAGTATTTTCATTTTGTTTCTCAATACGCTTAAATAGTTGTCTTTATTTAAAGCATTGAAGCATTGTCTTTATTTAAAATTACTCCTTAAAATAACAGCAATACTTGATTAAAAACAAATTAAAAACCTGATATCTTGACCTATTCTGTCATTTGTTTTACCGTCTTTACTAGTGTTTGCAACTAACTAACTATGTAAACTAACTTTGATACATTTATTTCACATAGGAATGACTGATACCATTCAAATGGCATGCAGTTTGAATACAGCGCCAATGGGCTCAACTTTAACAGAACTGTAGGGATTTGGATTGTGTGTTTGGCTGCCACTTTATAATGAAAGTTTCTTGGAAGTCATGGACTTGGTCTCATTCATCTTTGTATCCTTTAACTCGAGACACAGCTCAGCACTTTCTTAACCATACAAATGTTTTCTTAGTGTGAATAAAAAATAAGAAGGAAAAGAGTACCTTCTTTGTAGTAGAGTACTTCCACTAACGCAGAACAGTTCCAGTTAATGAAATTTCTTAGAAATAGTTTTAACACATGATTCCTTTTTTAATTTATTGGAAAGTCTTCAAGATTGTTATTTATTGCACAAGTGGTTTCTTATTGAGTATTTTCTTTATTCAAAAATTCTAAGAACTGATAATTAGGTACACTACTCATTTATGAAAGCAGTTTAAAATACTACTCAGGCCCTGTCCATACTGGCAGATGTAACAGATTATGCAATGTGCTGTCAGTACTACCCTAGTCTTTTGAAATGTCTAAAAATAAAAAATCTTGCTTTACTTGCTTGAAAGTGTAGATTTCTGCAATTCGTTATTAGGAGAGAGCAATTTTGAAGCTTTTAGATGAAGAAATTTGAGATTTTTCACTAATCTAACTCCCAGTTTTCCTTTGATTTTCATTTTCAATAGGCCTATCTCTGAAATCAGAGTTAACAAACACACTCTTTTGAAACCATAATTTCTACATTTTGACACAATTATCCACAGGATGAGGTTTAACAGATGAGACAGTAAAAACTGTGACAACACAGTCATATGCTAGATAGTGTAATTTAGGATATAGATTTTTTTTTTTTGTCTTCCATATTTGAGATTTTATTGGTTGTGTTGAGGATCAGGACAGACATTTCATTTTGTGCACAACTCTTAACACACGTACCAAAAAGTCTCAAAAGCCATGTATTGTTTCTTTTTGTTATTCCAGTGATTTTCCAGCTTCAAATTTGGAGGCAGCTTTTCAGTAAGAGGATTAAGTATCACTATCTTCAAATGTTGATAAAGCATTACTTATGTCTCCCTGATTCACACTTTCATGCCATATACACTACATACTGAAATTTTCAGTCTTTCACAGCATTTTAACAAAAATTAGGCAAACGACTACTATGACGAAAGATGTTATGAAGTACACATGAGTATGATAGGTAACAATCCGGAGATAGTTTTCTTTAGGAAACTATTCTACTAAAAACAACAGGGGAATAGAAATTATTTAAAATATCCAACACATATTAAATGCATGACTGGGATTCCAAAAGTGCTATTTAGTATGCTTTGTACTGCAGGATATAAAACTAACCCCTGCCTTTGGAATGTCAAGTTGACACCCAAGACAGTCAAAGCCTGCCATAATTCAATATCCCACTATTTTCTGGTTGTACCAGACTTAAACAACCAGCAAATGATTTCACCTCTTAAAAAAAAAAATCATTTACACTTCAAAAATTTGCTGAGGTGGGATTCCCTCCTTTTAAAAAAGGTTGCTAGAGCTACTAAAAAACTGTCATTTACAAAACAGTTGATAAAAATATTCCTCTGGGAATATCCCCAGCTTCCTTTGAACTATTGACTGGAGGCAGTCCTTAGTACCTAAAAGCCACCCATAGTTCCTAGAGGCCACCTATTGCCATGCAGATTTTCCTAACATGGTTGTTTAATTCACCAAATCAGCAAGGAAAGCCTCTAGAGTTGGTTGGTTGGCAAGACAAAGCAATGTAATCATGGAAGAAACATCCCTAACCTTTGCTTTATTAGTTAGGAACAAATTAACAGGACCTGCCCACATTCAAAGTAGTATGAACACCTACAATATGAACACTGAAAAGCAAAGATCATGGGAGCCTTGTTAGAACTGCTCACAACATCCTCATAGTTATCTTTGATCTTAGGCTCTGCTCTGTCAGTCCTGACTGTGTGGACTGATCTTGAAATGAAGCTTAGTTTCTGCCCCAAATGAAACACTGGCCACTCAGTGTTTGTGGCTTAGTACTTTACAGAAGATGTAAGTGTATTGCCTTTTGCCATTTTGCTGGATTTTTTCACCTCTGTCCCATTCTTCTACAATTGTCCTAGGAAATTCTTTCTTCTTCTGGAAAGTGCAGTAGTGTGGCTTCTCTAGCTTTCCACTCACAGATTGTACAGCCACACTTTTTTTTTTATTTTAAAAGGGAGTAAAATTAAACACAACAAAACAGAACAGAATGGGACATAAGAAAGCATAAATTTCAAAGCTAGACAACCAGAGATCTTCACTAGCTGTCATATTGTCTCTTGTTTTCTTCCAAATGGTTGTCCTTATCTTTGCATATGGAGAGCTCATACTAAATAACATAGCC